>JAXGGA010006048.1:0-72980 GCA_038373865.1 Uloborus plumipes
AAGAATTTCAGTCACCAATTTCTTAACACAAAACTACTATGTTTCAAGACAGAAAAATAATTTTAAATGATGATTCAAATAAGCAATAAAATTTGCATGATCGTTTCAAAGAACTTACAGGGAAAAATGACTTGTGAAAAAGAAATTACTCGTATGTTTTGGAAAAAGAGCGCATATAAAAAAAATTACTCGTATGTTTCGGAAAAATGACGGATGCGAACGAACTTACACATATGTTTTGCAAAAATGACGCGTGTGGATTAAGTTACACGTATATTTTGAAAAATGACGCATGTGAAAGAACTTCCACGTTTGTTTTTCTAGCCATTGAATCCCTTCAAACAAATCCTTGCTCTACAATGCTTTTAAAAGGTATTTATCGAACTCAAACAATCGAGAACTGAATGGGCGAACAATACACGCGAGTGGTTACATCTACTCCGTATCCTAGAACTAATAAAAGCTACTTTAACTTCGTGTTTACCTTAAAAGACCTTGACTCAAGCAGACAAAAAGGCGGAAAATTATGGAATTTTTCTTCCGAAGTTGCTGCGTTCCGGAAGATTACACCTTTGACTGCTTTTAAGTAATTTTAGGCCGGGATTCAAGTAAAACACGGACGATCGCAACTCACGAATGCAATCGCAAATTCCCAAATTTGGATTTAAGTGAAACGTTATAATCGCTACGAGATGCTATTCTATCGTAATTCGACTTCCAGTAGCGATTGCAATTGCGATCGCTTCGAAGCGATTGAATTCGGCCCTTAGACTGTCCCTCATTACACACTCCTAGACATTTGTCCTAAAAGTAAGTTCAAATAATTAACTGCACAAATTCCATTTTTCTTTCCATTTGTCAACATCTACTGATGTTTAAGTTATTATGTCGCGGTCCAGACTCTAAAATCTTTCATAAAAGTATTAGAATTAAAATTGATTTTGGCAACGTCATGTTAACACCAAATTATGACAGACAAATGATTTCAATTAATTTTTGAGTGCACAAACGATATCACATGTGCATAAAAAAGCAGATTTTTGGCTTTTACTTTATCCAAAAAATTCATCTGCCGGTTTGCTAATCATTACATTGGCACTCCAAAACCAACAAAAATTAATAATTTTTATACACGCATCGCTTGAAAATTTCGAAGCAACGATGCTATACGGAAAAAAAAGAAGAGAAAAGAATGGCACTCGAGAGAGTAATTCTGCGCCAAATCAAACCAACTGTCACGATATCGAGCCAAATGATAACTCAAGAAAAACGATTAATTTATTTTTAATCCTTAACTTGTGAATGCAAGTTGCTGTAAAAGCAAATTAAGCACTTTGAGAAGGTTAAGCAGTTGCGAAATCAATTACTCGTTCGATTTACTATGAAAATTATTCAATAGAAGAATTCAGCTACATGTAAAAGAAAATATCAAAACGTTAAATCGCGCAACATTTTTTTTTTTTTTTTTTTTTTGCAAAAGGTATTTTATTATTTATTTATTTTTCTCATCGATCTTTAGCTCTTAAAGAGCGATGTGTTTACAACACACATTAATTGCCATTTGTTTTGAAGCTGTGGCCTGTACAAAATAGTTTTCATGTGTATGCGCCTGAGGGAGGATAAGTTAGCTTTTGAGTAGTTAATTTCTTACTTCTTTTAATTATCTGTTCTCTTGATGTCATAGTTTTAATTTAAAATCCCTACGAATAACTTATTTAAAGTAATTCTCCAAATCGTTCATTTTCATCAAAAATAAAATCGTGTGCAGCTTTTTCATTTTGGCGATTAGTAAAACGTTTCACCCCCCCCCCCACCCCCACACATCCTTCTTTTCCTCCTCACTCAGGAATTAGGGTCAGGTGGGGGAAAGTGGGTCCATGGGGTAAAGTGGGGCTATTTCGAAAAACACCAACTTATTCGATTCTAAATAAGATAATTCGTTTATTCTTTTTTTGAGACGCGAGTTGAGATTACAACAAACGATTTTGTTTTAGTTTTAAAATCTGGCAGCAATTTAAATAAGGAAAAAAATATTAGTTTATGTTCGTTCCATACGAAATGTTATTTTAAGCTGCTAATAAACTTCTTTAAAACACCGTTATTAAGAGGCGTAATCGATAATTTTTCGTACAGAGTTAAAGTGGATTATTCATAGAACATATCACCATGTAAAAGTAAGAAAAAAATTGAAAATTCTTTTTTTTATAAGGTTTTTCCTGAGGTGGGGTAAAGTGGGTCTATGATTAGGCTTAGCTAAGTGCTATGTGAAGCTGATTCATTTGGTCTCTAAAGTCGACGTCTGTAAAGGTTTAAAGCTTTATTTTTTAAACACTATTCTCTATATTTTCGTAATTTCATTGAATGACTAAACAAAAGTTTTCTAATTTTTTATAACAATGTTTTTATATCAATGTTTTTTTTTTAAACCAGTGTTTTCCCATCTGATCGATAATCAATGCTCGATTTCTGTTGCCATTATTTCTTTAATTAAATACCAAAATTAAAAATGCATAAATATTTACGTTTCTGCATTTAAATGTAGTTAAGGTGCATTTATTCTACTGTATTCTTACTTAAAAAATAATATTAACATTTTTTGTGCTAATACACACTTATTTCTAAATTAGCCCCACTTTCCCCCACCATGGGGGAAAGTGGGTCTATCAAAACACGATCTTTTAAATGTATCACTGAGAGAAAACAAACATTCAAAATTGAATAAATCTGCTTCCTACTTAATCTAAATAAATCCAATGTATATAAAATGCATCAAAATTTTCATTAAAATAAAGTTAATAGTCAGATTTTAGGGCCTAATCGAAAAAAAGCTTGATTTTCGCCCCACTTTCCCCCACCTGACCCTACAATAACAAAAGTTCATCTCAATAATCATTCGCTTTTTAAACTCACTTCACTTTTATTCTATTAGTCTATCACAAACTTTCGTCGTTTTTTTTTTTTTTTTTTTTTTTTTTTTTTTTTCCAACTTAATTAGATTTCTGATACCAAAAAACTAAAAATATGTGCACGTTTTCTGCAATTTTCTGAATTTTTCAAGATTTGAAAAAAAAATTTTCAGTCTTATATGGCTTTTTTAATTTAAAGAGGTTTGAACTCATCCAGCAGAGCTGAATATGTGTTGAACCTTTTTTTTTACTACTCGTAAAGAGTTCTATCATACGCTTTTATTCATTTTTTTGTTTTCATTGGAAAATAGGCTGAGGCAGGAATTCAAGTGAAACAGGCGATCGCAAATTACAATCGCTACTGGAAATGAATTACATTAGAACGTTTCTTGATAAAAACATCGTGACGTCAGCGTGACGTTTGCCTATGAAAAACGAGCTAGATAAAACGTCACAGCCTACTTGGCGAAAAAGAAGAGATCGCTGACTGCTTGTGAGCTCTTATTGGCTCTACCCGTAGTGACGTCAGTGCCAAGTTAAGTCGATGTTAATGTAATTCACTTCCAGTAGCGATTGCAATTCGAAGCGATTGCAATGGTGTTTCACTTGAATCCCTCCCTGCCTAAGTGAGACTAGTCAAAAGCAAACAATGTATTTTTCTTACTTTCTCTGTTGAAAAAAGAAAGTAACTACTCACTTTTATTCTATAATGTAGGAACCAACAAATATGTATTGTCTACTAGAGGCATACCGAGTAATACTTAGGCCCAGTAGCTGACTACCGAGTACTCGGCTTTTCACTACTCCGCCGAGTACCGACTACGCAGTATGACACTTGTTGCACCGCTGCTTGAAATATAGTGACTTTAATAATCAAAATATTTTCCTAACATTCTTTACTTTAATTTTTTTCATAAGTATTGCTTGACCCAAAATAGTCACAACCTTTTTCTTACGTTCTTAAAAATGACTCAATTTTACTCCTCTGTATTGTTATCACTGTACCGAAGACTTGAATCTGCAAAATGATGGTTTGAAAAATTCGTAATCCAAATTTTCAAATGATTCAAAATAAATTGAAATATGATTTAGAGGTACCTAATAATTAGTCTATGAATATTCATCTTAGTGATCACATTGAGCAGTACCTGTCCAAAGGAAAATTAACTAACTAAGAATATGTGATATGAAAAAGGGAGTTACATACAAATGCTCATTAATGAATTTGCAACGTAGAAAGGATCTAGGCAATAGCTAACTTTCAAAATCGATTGATGTCATAAGTGGATTTTTTTTTTTTTGACTCACACATAGAACACAGTTGTGTTTTGTGAATAAAACAATTGTAAATTTCTCAAAAATTTCATTACCGTGAAAAATATTCAATTTTACAACAACTCGGCATTGGCCTAGTACCTGCTCAAAATTTAGCCGAGTACCGAGTATTTACCGAGTACTTGGTACACCACTATTGTCCACACTTGATTGTATTACATTTTACTGCTACAAATAAGAACAGATGAACATACGTAAATTTGATTTCTGATAATAACAAAAAAAAATATTCTCAGAACAAGTTAAATAAACTTCAGTAATTCAAATGTGTTTTGTGGAATCATTATTGAAATAATTACGTTTGAAGCTATAATTAAAAAAAAAAAAAAAAAGCCTTTCGCATATTCACGCTTACATGACAAAATTGAAGATAAAAATAAAATAATACTATTTTAAACCGATATTTAATAAATAAACATTTCTGTATGCCATAATAATGTCAAACGTGTGTGCGAATAGATCTTCTTTGGCGGAAAGATAACCTTGGTTTCTGACAACTCTTCGTCACTTCAATGATAAGAAATGAGGATAAGTAGATTAGGCACATAATTAACCAACGTTGAATACAGCAGTAATGTGATGAGAGTAATTCTAGCAAATGTTCCAGTACATGAGGAATCTAACAGTTTAGTTTCAAGACGTACAGCAAAGAGACAGAAGCGCAGAATATTCCGGCTACAGAATGAAGTTACCAATTATGTTAAATGAGAAAAGACTAGTACTTGCTCTACATTTTTATATCAATGTAAGTCTATTATAAAATTGGTGGGGAAAATCCTTGTAAACTGTTGTCCAGCTTAAACGTTAAATGCTCATAAGAAATCTTTAAGCACTATAAAACGACTATGAAAATATTCGTTATAGCCGTTGCCTTAAAAAGTCACCATCAGGTTGTAAACAACCAACAACCTTAAAGATGTGTAGCTGTTTCTCAAAACAAATAGCTATAAGAGATTATTGGACAAAAACTATGTATAGAATCTCATCAATCCGAAGAAATAGTGGATCCAGTGCCGACGAGAGGCCATGCCAACCAAGTCAAAGAATACGGGACTGGCCTTTTTGGGAACCTGACAAGGATTCGGAGCAGTGTGACTTTTTTAAGCTTTATGGGGGAGGGGGACCCGGAGACCAAACTGACAAGGGGCCAGCCTAGAGGGCGGCCCTGAGGGAATCTTTGTCAGCCGAAAAAATAAAAGAATGGATTAAAGAGGGAATCTATGAGGCAAGGAATATAAACAAACTACCACACGCAGTAAAAATTATATTTTTAATTCAAGAGAATGAAATATGAAACTGCGTGAGAGGCAATTACAAAAATACGAAATACGTTGCACGCGATTAAGCGATGTCCGGTTTTATAGGGTCCGGATCAATGAGTGTTTACTGCACCACTAAAACAAACAAATATCAACTTACCCTTCCGTCGGTTGCCCAACAAAATAGGTGAAAAACCGCGCATTTCAATCAAAAGTCAATCGTCACAAAGTCACTATTCCGGGCTGATCGTCATCGCGTCGGCCTTGGTAAATTCACCGAACTTGGGGAAACACATGAAAGAGCAACAACACGCTTTTCGCGCTCCTTCCGCTCTGAGCAACACACCGGCATACAATAAAACTTTTCTGGACATCCCTCCCTTTTCCCCAACCCGGCACCTGGAGCCATCTTTCCAAAGAGGTTGCCAGAGCGTGCAGTTCCGCCGCCGCCAAAAGCGTCGCCAAAGCGAAAACGGATTCATGGAAAACAGGAAGAGAATTTTCAGCTTCTATCCTGTGGGTTTGTTGATAGAATGGTTATGGCGATGAAAATATTACTTGCTACCTTATGTACGTTGCATAGTGAGCATTATATAATTCTGATACTTGGGCTTGTTAATTAAATTATCGTCTAAACCGTCGACCCAATTAAAATATAGAAAGTGTTTTATGTCGCTTGAATTTTGAAATATTTGATTTACAGCGTTCAAAAATGTAATTTTATTCAGAATATTTTTAAGTATTTGTTTCATTTCCTGAATAGTACAGCAAAGAAATAATGCAAAAGTCCCGAATTACAGGTGTAAGAATGCAGGGCACAAATGTGCAGAATTTGTTATACATAAATTTTTATGAGTCATTATGCATGTGTTTATTGTGCTAAATTGTAAAATTGGGGTTTCAAACTGAAAAAAAGTCACAAACGCATTAAAGAAAAGCTTTTTAAAAAATTAAAATTATATTTAGAAACAAGCAAACAAATTCAAAAGAATAAGCAATACGTAGTACCTATAGGGTAGAAATGAAAATCAGTACGGAAAGAAAACCAGAACACAATGATTTTTAATTGGTGCTTCATTGAATATAGAAGCTAATGTTTTTTAAAAAAATGTAATTTTCTCTCTCTCTCTCTCTCTGCATATTTGTGCATCTCTAACGTTGGAATAAACTTCACATTTATGAACTAGTTTTTAAGGAATGTTTTTTCACAACAATAAACGTATTCAGGATTATAAAGTCCAAAATTGTTTTTAAGGATCGGGCAGCACTTAGCAAGAAGAAAAAAGTGGCTACTGTTTCTAAAAAATGACTATTCATGAAATTCTTCCTACCAGTCATTGGCGACTGAGGGGTTAAACTGAATAAATTTTTTACTCGCCAGTGGCCAGTCGTGACAATTTCATTAGCAGCCACTTTTTTTTTTTTTTTTTTAAGTGGCCCCTTTTTTCACTCAAAAAGCTAAATAATACAAGGTAATAATACTAAATACATCAATTAGTGCAAGTAATATATTTACATAAGTTAGCTCATTAAGGCTGCATCTTAATTTTGATGAAAAAAAATTTATCAACTACGCATGCTTTTTGTACACATTAAACTCGTTGATTTATGTTTTGATAACGCGATTGGTTGACAATTGACAGATGATTTTTTAATAGACATTTTTTTTCATTTAGGCGCCATGTGGCCGTTGATTTTGCTCTTTACTGGTTACTGTAATTTTGCCCTTAAATTTTTATCAATAAATCGCCAAGCAAAAATAAGTGCTCACAGCATTTCGAGTTGGCAGTTGTTTCATACGGTCATACTCTGTTGAAAGGATGTCTTTCAGGTCTTACATTTTCTCAAGCCGCCGTGTTATTTTCAACGGATCGGAGAAAAAAAATGCAGTCAATTTTCGAAGCAATTAAAGTTTTCGAAACTGGGAGCTTTTGTGCTGGATTTGCTTCCGTGGCTATTTGTCGTCTGCTTCTCAACGAAACGGATGTGACTTTTGTGATTCGTTAAATTGATAACACGCGAATGAACTCCTGAAAGAGTGAAGTGAAATGAAAGGAAAATGAAACATATAGCTCAGAAAGAGGTTTTATGCTTTGTCAAATTCTTATTTTTCACTCCATGAGCAAGATGAAGAAATCAGAAAGGAAAATGGCACACATGATCGCAGTGGTTTAAGTCTTTAAAGACTATAGAAACTTTTCGGAAGAGGATGGAAATTTTTTGATACTTGAAACTATTAAATGGAGAGTAAATAACATGTATGTCAAAGTTTTTGGAGAATTTGTTTCAGCAAAATTTTGTGTAAGTAAGTGGGACATACTTGCCTTGGGAATGTAAAAGGCAGTATCTGCAGAAATGAATTTTTGAGACATTTGAAGAAAGGCGTTTTCGATTATGTACCAACAATGTATATTACAGTAAAACTAAAGTACAATAGATGACACAAATGCAAAAAAAAAAAAAAAAGAAACTGCTATTTACCTTCAAACTGCAGATATCTATTAAAATGACAAACCCACAATTTTGTAAGCTTTGTTTAATTTATTATTCAACTCAGAAATATTTGGATAGTTAAAGACACTGTTTCACTTCAATCTTCAATTAAAGCGTAATCTCAAATTAAATTAGAAGCATGAGAGAAAGAATACGGTGTTTTCAATCGATGTAGTTTATGTGCGATGTTTCCGAGAAAACATCACATTTTTTAAGCAATAAGAGGATAATAGCAACAATTATTGTTATTATTATTATTATTTTGCAAATATTAAGATTCTGAACTGTCACTCTAATGTAAAAAATATAATTTGCAAATAGTTTGCATTTGCCAATTTACAAACTAAATTTTGAACTTAGAGAAAGAATGTATGTCCCATGGTCCTCAAAGAGTTAAATTGCTGTACTGCTAAAAAGAAAAGAAGAAAAGGAAAAAATGCATATGTACACTCACTAAAGAAAATACCATTCAAAATTCGTGATTATATCCAACTGTTTTCAAACGAGTAAACAATGACGAATAATAGATGAAAAGATATTTTAATGCTAAATTAATTATTTATCGAGATACATTTCAATATAAAGTTACCAAATAAAAATACCGAATTAATTAATGTTTTCTCAATTCACCTGTGCCATTTCTACTCACAGACGAAGTTTTTTGCAACATAGAAACACGTACCTCCACTTTCGATCAGTGGTCGGAAGTAGCGCGCTACAAGTAGCGAAACTACTGTAGTAGCTACTTTTTTTAGTAGTTTGTAGTGTAGCGCACTACTTTTTAAAAAAAGTAGAGTAGTGAGTAGCGCTATACAAAAAAATAGTAGTTTGTAGCGATTTCTGAAAACTACTTTTAAATTAAAAAAATAAATGAAAAAAATTTTAAAAAAAGAGAACGAAGGAAAAAAACAAGGTTTTTTTTGTGGCGAATATTCGTAAAAATTGAAAAAAAAAAAAAAATCTAAAAAGGACAAATTTTAGCAAAAAAAAGGAACAAAAAAGAAAAGTAGCAAATAAATTTAAAGACAATTCTTATTTCTATTCCATATTCGAATGAGGTAATTTTTTAATCTAAACCACTTTTCGATTTTTTTCGGTCGATCCTCAAGCGGTGTATTCTTGTTATTTATTTATTTTTAAAAAGTAGCGAAGTAGCAACTACATTTCAAAAGTAGTGTAGCTCGCTATATTTCAAAAAAAGTAGTTGTAGCTGTAGTTAACTACATTTATAAGAAAGTAGTTGTAGTTGTAGTTCGCTACGAAAAATATGTAGTTTTTCCAACCACTGCTTTCGATTCATTGCATATTTTAAATTCGAGCATGAAAAAAATGTGTATAAGAAGAAATCATATACCGCACCAAAATATCTGTAATAAAAAATTTGGTAGACTAATTTTTTGAACACTTGTCACCATGATAATAAACAAGAAAAAAAATATTATGTCACTAAATTTCTTACCGGAAATTTTAAGCGAAACGGTGTTTCTTAATTTCTAAACAAAATATCATATTGCACAGACCCTAGCAGCAGCATCTCATCGGCCGATGATCGGCCATTCATCGAAAAACGATGAAATTCTCATCTGCCGATGATCCAATATGTCTCATCATCGGCCAAGCAGAATCCGAGCAGCAAAATCCGATGAGAATACAATGAGATTTGGAGCAATTTACGAGCAGAACAGTCCCATGCCGAGGAATTTCATCGGGAAACTTGATCGGAAGGATATCGCTTTCCGATGGAATAATAGCTCGGCTTATTTTCATCGGGAAAGTTGATCGGAAGGATATCGATTTCCGATGAAAAGTAGCTCATCGAAAACCGTGCTCGGATACTGATCGGAACGATGTCATCGTGCGTTACAGGGTCAGTTTACGAGGAGTTTGTTGATCGGCCGAGCAAAATCCGATGAGTTGATGCTACTTGGGGACATCCGACCTGTCGGATGTCTGTGCATCCATAATCTCCCAATTTTTAGCATTGAAAAAGGCGTTCCTTGTAACGCCGAAACACGTGTCTGCAGTATCCCTGCGTATTAGTGCCTCTTGAACGTTGGAATTATAATTTGCACAGAAAAAAGATGTTTATTCACCAGTGAATAAAAAAATAATTGAATTTTAAAACCAAAGAAACTTTCAAAAAATTGCTATACAGCATTTTTTACAGCAGACCTTCAAAACGAGATTTCTCAGCTCAATATAATCTTCCTGTGAGGTTTCCAAGTCTCACTGTCCTTTTGCAAACAAGAAGCGCACCATAAACAATGAAATTAAGATTCAGAAAGCCTTCTTCCGAAAGTAAACAAGAAACAGACATCCTTTCTATTCGGACTTATCTCCAGAAATTCTAAGTGGGACGCCGGAAGAGAGGGAGATAATGCGGGAGACATGCTAATTAAGTCATGGGAAACTCTATAACAGCCCTCAGAATCTAACAAGCTGCGTTATAACAACGACTGAAAGGACCAATTGTGAAGTTGCTTCTGAGATAAAAGTCCTACAATTAGGAATGAGCCGCTAGTGGTATAGACTTGCAGAAAGGAGTATATTAGGGTGATCCAAAAGTCATGCAATCCTTTACGAAGTATTTTATTTTGCAGTACCATTAATTTTAAATGCAAATTATTCAGCTTGTACTATACTTTTTGGAATGACATTTCCTTTTCATACTTTTAGTAGTTTTTTTTATTTCTATCTTGGTCAAGAGAGATTTTTCGGTGGATGAGGAATTTCTTTCTAATGCAAAATCTTTTCATGAATAATGTCAGGATTAACAGAGAGTAAAAGGGCCTATTGTGAAGTTGCTTCTATGATAAAAGTCCAGCAATTATTAATGAGCAGCAAGTGGTTCAATTGCGCAGAAAGGATTATACAATGTGATCCAAAAGTGACACAGCCCGTTATAAAAGATCTTATTTAAATATGGTTTTAATTTTAAATCCGAACTATTTAGCTTGTTGGAAATATTATTTTTCGGAATGACTCGCCATTTTTATTTTAATTTTCCATCTCACTAACACTTTGACTTTCAGTAGTTTTTTGTTTGTACTTTGGTTCAGATGGATTTTCCCCAGAATTAGGAATTTTTGCCGAATGCAAAATCTTTTCAAAACCAACGTGTAGATTATCGACGGACCAAATTATTCTGACTTTTAATATAGAGTGTGAAATGAAATGACCAGGTCTCATCTGTAAAAGACACAGAATAAACTTTTTCAATTATACTTTCCATTTCTATCAACGAATTTCCGTATCCATCAGCAATAACTTAATCGCTTAATTTGATCAGGATCTTTTAGTTCTTGAATAGTACGAACATGATCAGCTTGAAACTCTTGAATACTGTGAAAAGTTTCGTACCACAAATTCATCTGTGGATACCAGTTATTTTTTTAGACTCTTTGAATTTGAATTAACATTTCGTACTTTCCTTCATCTATTTCGTTTTAGCCCACTAGAGATGGGTGTCAACTTCTCCGGCTCCAACATTTCGAGTTTCAAATAAACGAGATACTTGTGGAAAGTTTTTTGCCTTTTGAATGCAGACATATTCGGAAATTAATTATTGAAAATCTCAACAACCTCTCAAGAGCACGACAACCTAAAAGCAGCTAAAAGTTTCAATGCACATGGAACATGAAATTAAAAGCGCCATACCGAAATGTATAGTGTTGCCAAAGAAAGTAAAATAATTTGCATTTAAAATTATTAGTGTTTTAAACAAAATTTTTATAACGGGTTATGTGACTTTTGATTCACCCAGTAAAATATATCTGGTGTTCTCTTTTGTACAGAGAATACGTGTTGTTATTATACAGAAGAAAGTACAAGACACAAAACTGCGCATTTTCATTGTACACTATATTATAGATTATAAAGAGTGAAACTATATAATACTGGGTGATTATGTCATTCAAATTAACTAACATTTTCTCATTACTCATTGTTTGACAGCATCAATTTTCATAACCCGCTCAAACAAATACAACTTGTTGCATCAGGCCTACAAGAAAATTTTCATAATATTCTTCAAAATAAATAAGAAAATATTTGTGAAAAGCGATTTAACAAATAAGATTAACAAAGAAAAAGACATGTTAAAAATCAAAATATTATTTCATTTTTTACTAATATATTACTTTTCAGATAGCATAAACTGATATATTTTCTACATTGCATGTTCATTGTTCACTTGCAAAACCCTCTCAGAGTCATTTTTACAGCAGCACAAAGGAAACGTATCCGTACAACATGCGTTGTGTGTTTTTAGATAAAAGTAAATCTTATCAGATTAGAAGAACTTATGTTATCTACATCGAATTGTGACTCATAAAAGTGTCAAAAAGGAGTTAGCTTTAGAACAATAGGCTGCGTAAAAGGTAAAAACACAGCTTACTGTGACGTAAAAACTTTTATGGACGCGTTAATTAAAAAACGTTTCACCAGCGGTAGGCAACCCGTCGATGGCGATTGACCAGTCGATGTCGAACCCATTTTGAGTCAATCGCGGCAATATTTGAAGCTTGTTTTCTGATCTGAATATGGAAAACAATATTAATTTCTGAAGCTAAATTAGGTCTAAGGTCTAAATAAAAGATATTAAAAAATGTAAAAACTTCTTATGGTTCTTGGAGTTTTTTTATAATCACTATTTTGTGGCTGAAGATATTTGATGTAAGTTAGCATAACATTAATTCAGCAAAATTTAAGGCAACTACTTAACAAGTATCAAAGTATTTTTCGTAAAGAGTTAACGTGCAATTTAAAATTATTATTATCCCAACTTAACCCTGTATACAAAATGTCCGTTTAAATCTATAATTTACGGATTGCCCCTCCCCTTCCAGTCGATCTTGTATACACACTAAACTTGGAAAGTAGATCTTTGGTCAATTTAGGTTTGCCGACCGTAAAACACTTGAAGTGAAAAGTTTTCTTGAAAATACTGTTGTGGCCCCTAGAGAGTTACCGGGCCCCAAAGTCAGGCTTACTAGTAAATTTGATCGTGCACACATACACCTGGTAGACCACTGATTTTTGTATTGTTAACAAAAAGGTTTGACAACAAATTTAAAAATAAAGAAAGAAATATTTTTCTTATTTTTCTGTTTACATTTTACTCATTATAGTTTCTAACAAAACTTCATCGAATCCATTCGATTCCATGAAATACGAGTTCTAGTAGGTTTGCTAAACAAAACCATTTCTTCAGCTGCAATGGAACGGCGAGAAAGTCAAGAATTGGGGAAGAGATTAGATGGCTGATTCGTCCTCTTTTACAAGATAAGGTACGACACTTACTTGGCAATTAGTTACAGTCTGTGAATGTGCTTGGCCTTTCGGCGCCTTTGAATTGGAGGAAGATGAATACCTCAATGTTATCTGCTGTCTTTTTCAAGCCTTAGTTTTGTGTTTGCACTGTAAGAATCTTTTACTAAACCTTGAGCTACTTAAAAGTTGTGATTATTTCATTATTTCTAACCTTAGTGATTGAAGTTTCTAAGATTTTTTTTTTATTATTTGGTTAAACTATACTCATTTACTCTCATTTATTACAAAAAAAAAAATCTATGCAAAACATGATGAACCGTACTCCAAAACATTTCTAAGTATGGTCACCATGCAAGTACAAAATCGCTTTTTAGAACGAAGAAAATATCCTTGAATTAAAATTTGGCTTCCCAGAATTGGGGAGTGTAATTCATGATCATTACATTTTGGGAGTATATAATGAACGCCTTATTTTTAATTTAAAAAAGTGAAAAAACCTTGTGGTGCAATTCTAGAGTACTTTATTTTAGTTTGACTACATTTACTTACTTGTAATATGCTGCGAAGCAGTAGCGTACATAGCGCCCCCGCGGCGCGGGGGGCAGTAAGGGGTTTGAGGGCGCGCGACACAGAAAAATAGCACAAAAGTTACACGGGAAAAATACGTTTTATATTTTTATAGTTGGGAGGGGGGCACACTTACAAATTTTGCGGGGGAGCGCACCTTAGTCTATGTACGCTACTGCTGCGAAGTTTATAAAATTAAGCATTTTTTAAAATTACACTTAAATGGGTTCCCAAATATGCATAAACAAGAGTCCTCCTCCCCCTCTTTGCCTCTCTTAAAATTCAATTAGTTGTTCTACTTTTTAAAAATGTATCTAAAAAGGGTGTTAGCTCCACATGCTCTTTTTTTTTTTTCAAAAAATTACCTTGTGTGCTGTATAACTAAGATTTTTGGTTTTATTCATTTCAACTAACAATCCTTAAAAAATTACTGTTGCATAATCCTTTCAAAAATGCATTTTCCCGAAGAAAAAAAAACTAATTAATTACTGATTACCACAAAAGTTATCAAGAAATTCACGATTCAAGGGTTACTCCCAATCACTGAAAATTTTAAATATTTTAATTTCAAAGAAAGAAGGTTCTGTAGGACATCAAATTTTCCCCAAAAATTTAAATCCCACCCAGAAACAATTTCTTCGCATAATGGATGTTTGTATTTTTTGGTCAGGAATTAATTGCCCTTAGCCACTCTACTCATTTTTAGCACCAAATCGAGAGACAGCTTACTAAGTTTAATTTTATTGTTCAAAAAACCTTGAAAGCTGAAACACACCATTGATTTATTTATTGAAGAATAAATCTCACTCTTTGTCTTGCTCTCAAACTAATTGCCCGGAAATTGGATGTCATTTATTCCATCATTAAAAATAAATTTTCATACAATTCACTGAAAAGGAGAAATAATAAAACTTTGATTTGAGCTAGCTTTTCTCTTCCTTCCCTTTTTTTTTCGGCACACTAGTTAACACTAAACTATGAATATGTATTCGTTTATTCCCACTAATTACTAAAAAAGAAATTGAATTACAAAAATGATATTCATTTGGCTCTTTTTCGGTCTGATCGCAGGACATTCGGATTCAGTTTGTTCAATGCAATCGTTCTATATTATTTTGGTAGTTAATCTAGATGGCACAAAAAAGCCTAACGAAATTTTTTTTTTTTTTTAATTAGTATGAATACTATTTTATTTTCATTTCTATTTTCATTTATTTATTTTTTTTTTATTTATTTATTTATTTTTTGAGTCATCAATGGTTGTTTATTGCTTTCCTTGCAACCGGAAGTGACGTTCCTCTCTTTTTCCAAATGGCATACAAAGGTAAAAACTTCGCAGGGAATTGGAAGTCAAAGTATTTGAAATTTCAAGAGTCGCAATAGGATTTGGCATTTCCCTCTGCGAGTCCACAATTTCTACCAGGGATGCAGAGTCATAATCGGAGTCCGACTGATTTTGCGGAAAGGAGTCAGAAAGTCGGAGTCGAACTCTCTGAAATTCCAGAAAACTAGTCGGAACCGGAGTCGATTTTTCCTTCGACTCTCCAGCCAGCTGTTTTGTCTCTAGCTATATTATGGCTATTCCAGGAGGAAGATAAATTTAAACTTTTTTTCTTACATAATTCGATGCATAAAAATGTAATACAAAACTCAAAAGCATCTACTGATTCCCTAAAATATAATATGGAATTCTAAAACGTGATTCACCGTTTCAAAATTTCTTAAATAGCGGATAAGCATTTCATACTGAAGCATTTAATCTGTCAACACCCAGGGGTGCCCACAGGGGGGGGGGATTATGGCGCAAGTTGCGCCATCAAAATTTTTGGGGGGGATTTTTTAAAACTTATTTATTTATTTAAATTATTATTTTTTTTTTTTTGAATTTAAATTATTCACTGATTTTTTAAAATGAAAATTATTCAAAAATTTGTTTTTTTTAATTTCAATTATTTCTTTGTTATTATTTTTTATTTATTTGTTGATTTATTTAGTGTGTGTGTGTGCTTGGAATATCTGGAAGAGACAAAAAGCGATTATATTCTGCGCATACTCAGTACTTAAAAAAAAATAATAATAAAAAAAAGTATATATATAATTTTAAAAAATATATATCAAAAATATAAATAATGTTTAAAAAAATAAATAAATATTTAAAAAATAATAAAATAGTTTAAAAAAATAAATAAAATAAAAAAGAGGGATAAAAATAAAAAGCACAATAGGGTTGTGAATTTTTTTTTTTGGGGGGGGGGGGGGGAACTTGCGCCATTGAGCTTGGGGGGGGGAGGGATGGGCACCCCTGCCAACACCTAAAACTTGACAAGTTTATTTTTGCATTAAAATTTGCGTTTTCGTGCAAAAGTAAAAGCTGCATCGCTACAAATAACGTTATCAGCTCTTTTAACACTATTTAGTAGTTAACAGCGATAAGTATGTTTTCTGTTTTAAAACTTAGAAGGGCTCCGAACCTCTGAACAGTTGATAAAGTTCGGAAGTTGAGGAAAGGGGCGGGAGATCCATATCTCACCGGATGAAGGGTGGAGAGAAAACCGTAAAACAGTCGAGGAGTAAACTTTGAACTCGAGTCGACTTATTTTTCAAAGAAACGAAATTCTATACTTTTAACTGTCCGGAAGTGTGAGTCGTGTCGCCAGAACCCCTGCTGACCATCAGTAGATCCCTTTCTTCAAGGTCAGATTTAAAACTTTTATTTTATGATTATAGGACCAGTGAAAGAAAGAAGTTTTACTGATGCTGGTAACTTTTCGAAAAAGCGATAAAAAAATGTGGGAGATACGTAGGTAAGCTTTTTTTTATGACTACCTCCAAATAGGGTGTAGACAAGAGTAGTGATTCTCATTCTCGAACCTTAGTGCGTCCTGTATGTGTGCCGTGTGCGTACGTAAATAAATATTTTGAGGACCTGTTGAGCAATGAGTATAATGAAGATCGAATCAACACAGATCATATTCTATAGCAAAACAGTTTTGTGCAGGTAAATGTATTGTACATAGTAGAACGCAAAATAAGTTTGAGACAACAAAGGACAACTTCAAAATTCAAACTTTTCGTCCGACCTGCCTAAAAATCCGACCTTATGTCGGACCTGCATAAATGAGACCAACATGCGAAATCTGTCTAGAAAAATAGAGATTCTCTGTCCATAGATCTTTTGTCCGCCGGACCTTTTATTTAGTTATATATGTTATGTCCCGCAGTCAGAACTTTAGGAAATGGATTTTCTGTCCACCCAAACTTTTCAATATGGATCTTCTGCCCATGTCTCTTATGGCTTTGGACCCTGCGTTTGAGTCCCGATGAAGATAAGTTACGGAACCATTAACAAATCACAGTCGTAGCACATAACTATAAACGCAACCGAAGTACATTGAACGCCGGTCAATTTAATCAATTGTTAATTGAATCAACTGCTTTAATGAATCAAATCGTCAAAAAAAAAAGCAAGATCCAGCTTTATTGAATTAGCCGCTTCAGTGGCGTATCCAGGAATTGATTTTTGGGGGTGCACATCGAACATCGACACTGTGATGAGAAACGAAAAAAATCAAGAAATATGGTGAAACTTTAAAAACGCAGTATTTCGAATTTCGATTTAATTTTTTCTATTAAACGTTGCTCAAAGATTGTTTTTTTTTTTTTTTTTTTTTCCCCACAAAAATGAATATCATGCAAGAACAATAAGGCGCGGGTACATCGCTCATTTTCCTCTTACATTTCCACAATTACAGTAGTTTTGCTTCTTATTGTCGAAAACAGAAAATAATATGACACTATTTCAGTGTCCTTTAAAGTATTTTTCATTGAAAAAACCTGAAGCATATTTACATGAAGGTTACATGTTTTTTCAAAATTCGGTGCCACCATTTTTTATAGTCTTTCAAAATCTTGGGGGGTGCATTGGTCCCTTCCCTTGGTACCCCCCCCCCCTGGATACGCCACTGAGCCGCTTTATAGAATCAGCAGCTAAATTGGATCAAAACTGTTGAGAACAAAAGCGATTCATATAAGCGGCGGCCACTGTGCTTAGAAAAACTCAATCAATTCACTTATTTAAAACTTCGTACGTAAATCATGCATGGGAATTTTTCACCATGCTTTACGTTTACGAATTTAAAAAAAAAAGGCCTGATAACTGTGCTTTCGTTTTTACATCTCCACACATATTCTACTCTTCAAAATTAACTTAGAGCTCCTAAATGACTCGCTGCAGGAAAAAAAAAAATCAACAAAAAAAGAGGAGGAGGGAGATGCAGTGCTTTAAAGGGACTTGTAGAAAGGAAAGGGAGAAGTGTAAAAAGTCCCCTTGATGCATCCGCGGATTCATGGACGGGACAGTTTCCCCCATTTTCCCCTCCCTTGCGGAAGGCCCGCCACGTGACACGATGCACTCCATATGCCGTGCCCCTCTCCATCCCCGTCTTGTTTCCTGGGGTCATTTCCGGACGGTTCTTTTTTCTTTTATTATTTTCTCCTTCCTAGGCAAGGGAGGAGCCGATTTTCAAGGGCTACTACTGTGCAGTATTGCTGAAAAAACGCTTTTTGTTGAGAAGTGAGAACACTGCTGGGCGGGGACACCCTGCTTCGCTTTGAGATAAATAGGGTGAGAGATGTCAGTTTGTTGCACTTGTCATTGGCGATATTACATTAAAGCATTGGCGCTACTTTTGAAATTTTAGAAAAAAAAAAAGATTTGGCTTTTTATTAAGGCGAGGAATGTGCGCATCAAGCAAAATTAACCCATTTATGCCCAAGTTTTTTTTAAGAATTTTTTTCAATTTTTATCTGCTTAAAACTCTTACTTGGAATGGTTTACATACATTTTAGGCTTAAAATAGTTCGCCGTTGCCATATTTATTAAGTTATTGAACGTCCTATTTATGGGATATTTTGCAGATATCTCAGTAAAATACTACCTTATTTGACTTTACTTTTGCAAAATAACATTATAGAAGGCATCTGTAATCAATTTTAAGCAAATCATTTTAAAATAGTTTAATTTTATGAAAAAAAAAGGTCGCAAAAAAAAATTTACTTTCTGTGGATCCACGCTGGATCGTTGCTTGACTGATTTGTCTGAAAATAACTGTCAATAAATAAACTCCGATGTCCAACTAGTGGCTCTAACTGTTTTTCTCAAGAAGAAGGACTATTTAACTGGTGAAAAATCAGGTTTAGTAAGAAGATATTATAACATTACAGGTTTTTGTATGCAGTAACTAACAAGCGTCCCGATTTTAGGACACTGGGCATAAATGGGTTAACAACAAGGATTTTCTGATTCTGCTCATCTCATGTTGCATCATTCTTTATGTTATTATGAATGTTAAAATTCTTTTTTTGCTATTATTATTTTAATTACTCTTAATTTTTGAGGTGCGAATGAATTTCTAAAATAATATGGAGAAATAGAAGTCATGCTTAATGCATCGGAAGTGTCGGTCCGAATGAAGTCATTAATATTCGTAATCAAGCGAAATATGGGTAACACTTATAGGCGGATTTATGCTTTGAATTCTCGGGGTGCAATAATGGCACAGGTTTCGGAGGGTTGAAGTATTCCCCGGGACAGAAGTCCAGAGTATTCTTACGAAAAATTTTGAAAACTAACCAATTGACCTTTAAAATGGGAGCTTTTTTTTTTACTTTATTAGCCATGGTTGTTTCAAAGTAGAAGAAATTGTAATGATATACCAATAAATACACAATTATATAGTAAACAATTATTAAATAATATTTCACTGAATAACAAATAATTTTAAAAATGTGTTTATTTGATGTGTTTCATTATTTATTGGTCTTTTTTGCAAAAGGATAAAATTACTTTTATTCTTAACACGTAGCACAGGTATATTTCTCTCGCCCTAGTGATGCGTGGTAATACATACGGATTACACAATAAACTGTATATTATTATATTTTTGGTCTTTAAAGGAAAATTAACTCACTCTGTAGCTGTGACAAAATATGAGTTTTTTTTTCTCGAAGTATGTTTCTTGATGAAACATATTTAGTTTTTATTATTACACTTCAAAAAATGAGCTGTTGTTTGTACAATAAAACACTGGCAGCCGAGGTTCCAATTTAAAACTGTAAAATGCACAGTAATAAACTGTAAAACCAGCAATTTTACAGTTACTTACTGTAAAGTTAGAAATTTTACAGTTTATTGCCGTAAAATTCAGTTGTATTATACTGACAACAGTATAATACTGGCAGCAGAGGTTCCAGTTTAAAACTGTAAAATGCACAACTGTAAAATTAGCAATTTTGCAGTTTAGTACTGTAAAAAGTTGCGATTTTCCAGTTATTACCATAAAATAGCTGTATTATACTGTAAAGACAACATTCATTTTTTACAGTGTATATACACACCGTCTGGCTAAGCATAAAAAACATGCAGTCGGAATGTGGTTCTCATGAACATTTTTAGTCAAAGAAACTAAAATTTCATCCTTTCATTATTGTAGTCAAACTAAAATGTTAATGGGGGGTCGTTTTCAATCACGTTTCTTTCAGTATTTAGTCTTAAAAAACTCCCCATGTGAGAGAATGATCAGTTTTTTTACTTTTGAGTTTGAAATGAAACTTACAGCATTCGAATCAGCAAGAGAGAAATTTATTGTTCCGATTTCTGACAGATGAATGTACAAAATTTAAAACGGCTTTCACTCTACCAGCCAGCAAAATTCTACTGCGGATCCAAGTGTGGGATTGAATAGAGCGATTGCGATGAAGATAGTTGAATAATTCAGTAAATCGAAATACAAGGAACAATACTTTTAGTGAATAAATCTGCAAGAAAACTTTCTTACGCAGTTTAACCCGTTAAATGTGAAGTTTATATGTGCGTTTACGCCATATTTTCTATGTTATACGCACTTATAGATTTATTTCTCAATGCTTTTTCTTTCTCTGTCTAAAAATAGTTAATTTATTTTTGTGCGCACAAGAACTACCTCAAACTAGAAAGAAAATTCAAATCAGTTGTATTATTATGCACTCGAAAAAAGAAAAGAAGGCGACAAAACTTTTTTCAAGATTTTTTCGTTGATTGTTCGATATGTCATTAAATCACAATATTGTTCGAGGTATAGAAAATGAAAAATAAGGCTAAATGCTTCAATTATAAATTCATATATTTTTTACTTTTTCATACATTATCGGCTTTCACCGGTGAATGTGAAAAAATATTTTAATATTCGGTCTTTTGTCTTACATCCGAGGCGAAAACGGGTATCGAACTCGCCACCTATTTATTGCGCTCATGTAGCGGCTAGACTGGGTGCTTTTGACCTCTCAGTTCGCTACGATCAGTAACCTTTTTTTTTCGGCTTTAACTTCATAGGTTTATCTATTTTTTTTTCACTCTTTCTCCTGCGTTTTATATTAGGTCCAACTTTTGCTTTTGTTACAATGCGGCAGTAAAACTGCATATGCATGCGGGGGGGGGGGGGGGGCTGACACAAATGAATATTTTGTTTTTATTTCCGTCAATTGTTTCAAAAGACAGCTATTGAAGACAATTTAGCCGACTCCGACTCATTTACCCCTAAATCACCCTGACCCTGATAGACTCTGACTCCACGACCCTGATTCTGACTTCGCAGTCCTGTACAGCTGCGAACTCGGAGAGAAAATTGCTAAATTTTACTCTTGGAGGTATTCGACTCCCGACTCCAACTCCTTTAACCCCAAAATAGTTCTACTACAGCTCCAACTCCGCAAGCTTGGTTTTCAGCCGTAGGAGAGTGACATATTTTTTGAATTTTTTGACTTCAAACTTTGAATGATGCTATTAAATTTCATCTTATGTATACAATTGTTGCAGATGTTTTTAAATTCCACTTTAGAATTTCAAAAGTTTAATTCAAATGTATGTTATAGCTCAAAATTTGTGGTTGAAAATCAAACAAAATATGTCATATCATGCGAATAATTAATGTGTTTTCAATAGCAGCCCATACATCAAATAGAAAATATTATTTGACTCCTAAACCATTTAGAAATTCATATTTTAAAATATGTAACCTGTTATTTTTAAATGTCTATCAATAGTAATAGCAAAACATGACTAACTAATATCCGTAATGACAAAGTTGGCTTTCTCTCCGGAACTGCCAAATGACTTACCAATCATCCAATCCATAATAGCAGCAGGAGCTTCATTTACTGCCTAGAATTATTAATTGAGTGTTTTCTTCCTTCTCTTGTTATGCTATCGAAATAATAGGTGAGACAAGAGGGAATGAGTCATGGGAAATACTGGATGACTCTTTCTTTGTCAAAGCAAAACAAAAAACACACAATAAACAATTCTTTTTATCCGTGAACTTTTGCTCGCAGATTTTAAGCCCCTCAATTTTTTTGCTGAAGGACTCCATGTCCGTAGACATTTTGCTCGCGGATAATATGTCCGTGGAGTTTTTGCTCGTGGAGTCGTGGATTACGACGATGGGCAGTGTCAGCCTAGTTGTTGAAGGCCGGCCCTCAGAAGGAAGCGGTTCGGCTTCGGAACAATATCAATTTTATAATTTTTATGGAAGGGGGAGGGGAGTGGCTATCAAACTGACAAAGGGCCCACCCTGGCTCTCGGCGGCCCTGTCTTTTTCACGTGGGTCATATCGGTGGAGTGGATTTTTTTCACACGGATCATGTCCGTAGAGTGGAGAGTTTATCAGCGGATGATATGTCCGAGAAGCTTTTGCTTGTGGATCTTATATGTCCAAACTCGCGGAGCTTTTACTCGTTTATCATGTCCGTAGAGTGAAACTTTTGCTCGCGTACGTTCTGTCCATGGAGCTTTTGCTTGTGGATCGTATGTTCATGGAGCTTTTCCCATTAAGTTTCATTCTTTATGTCCGGAAGTTTTATCTCGGCTTATAATATGCGAAATTTAATTTAAGCTCTTGAGTTTATTTTTCGCCACATAGGAGTAAAAATTGTAACAATTACGCAGTTTCTTATCTTCACCATTGTTCTCTGATTCTGTCTTTGTAATTTTTTAGCTTTCATACGTTTAATAGAGCAACATAACTTTCTCAAGGTAATTAATTTTTTGTAACATGATTTTCGGTAATATATCGCTTAACAGAATGCGGCTTAATTTTTAGGCGATTGGAAGAGGGTTACACATATAACACAATATCTCGTTTCTTAATGAAAGGATAGTAATAACGGGAATTGGAACAGAATTTTTAAGCAACGTTACAGCGAATCTACGAATAGGGCCGCCTTTGAATTAGTCAATGATCGTAGAAGTAGAAAACTCATATAGTACCTTTAATAATGAAGAATCGACCTTTTGAATAGCATATTTATCGCATTACCACTAATAAAATTTGTTCACAGTGAAATTGAAAGGAATCACATATCATTCTCCCGTACTTCACAAGTTTCGGTTTTATCTAAAAATATGGCACGCAAATTCGCAGAATAGCGAGATGAGTAAGGAATATAAAATATTTTTTTTTAAGTTTCTTTTACTTGCTTCAGTAGGGGAGAAATTGGACATTTTTTAACTAGCCTCTCATCAATTCTTATATCTCCGTGATAATTAATTAGTCTCGTAAGCTCTCCTTATTATGACTACTGCTGGCTGCCTTTCGACATCATGAACAGATACATGGTGACATAAATTAATTTTATATGCAAAGCTTAAATTGAGACCGCCATAAATACATCACTTTCTAAAAAAACGCAAAGAAGTAAATGCAGATATATTCCTCACGAAATTAAAAGTGATTTTGAAATTGATAATAAGTATTACTTATTGTAATATTTTCAGGTCTTCCTTGATGCCTTCTTATGATTATTCATGTAATCTAACATTCATTGCATGATCTATACGGTGGCAGATTTATAAGTTTTGAGGGTCACTTCAATGCATTTTGTGGGCCTTTCTGCGAAACAATATCAGTCTAATTTTAACCTCCGTTCATTCATTCACTATGGAAATCTTACGACCCTTCCCTCCCCCCCGTGTCTAAAATACAGAAAATATTTAAATTTGGAAATAAATATGAAAAAAAAAGCATTAGGAGAGCGTTAAAAAGAAATAGAGCTTTTCAATTGAAATGCCAAGCAAAGTTAAGAACTTTTGCAGAAGAAACACAAGAGTCAAGCAGTTCTATTCTTGATATCATGATTTCATCAATTACAACAGGAGCAGCAACTTTACCACACTTTTTAAAGAAATTTTGGCATGAGCATGATTGAAAACTTGGCATTATCTTATTCTAGGCTTGACATTGATAACAACGTCGACACTTTAATGATAAGTCTGTCTATTTTCTCCCCGCTTCGTTTTAAAAGCGAACTTCATTTATGGGATATATTTGTCCTGACAGGGTTATCTGTTCGTCACCTCTTGGATAATTTTCGAGTTCTGTGAATCAAGGATATTTTCGGAAAGAGGGGTAGGAGAAGGATAATTGAAGATATAGCAGATAGGAAAAAATTGGCAACAATTGGGATTGGGAAGAATTGGGGATTAGGGGTAGGAGTGTCCCGAAGAGAGGTCACGGGAGGTCACCCGGACTTCCCAAAAATTTTCCTAATTCTGCACATTCGAGCTGATGATTCGGCAAATTCAGGGATGCAATATATTTTGTGATATCTCGGGCACAGCACTGATGCTCCAAAATGCCATGCCCGAGAATTACTCGTAGTAATTTTTTGTTGAGTGTACCGTACTGTTAGGGCCCTGCTCCACATCAGCAGAAAACGCGACCGAAACCGAAGGCAGTAACCGAAAATCCGGGTGCTTTCCATAGAAACACCATTTAATCCGTTTTACATTTCTGCTTTATTTTTCTGCTTTACGTCAATGTGGAGCAGGGTCCTTATACCCAAATATTTCTTGGGAGAGATTTATTTCGGCTTCATCACCCTCCCAAAAATTTAAGCTCGGGGCGCCCTGATTAGGGGTACCATGATAGGAAGTCACAGGAGATCGCTGATGTGACCTAACCATCAAACATTTTATCCTTCGGCTAATTTTGCTTTATTATTCGGTAAATGTGGAAAAAATGTTGCTTTAAAAAATTATTGTTATTATTGTTATTCATTACGATTATTTTTTAATGCATAATATGTGCACTACTGGGGCAGAGCGTAAAAACTTTCTTTTTTTTTAATATTGTTTTCGAGCTAGTGCGGAAAAGTTGGGTACTAAGTTGTATGTTACAAGTGAGGTAAAATAGAAAATGTCTTCCGCCTCTCTATTTAGAGTGAATTTTGAACTGTTTCATATAAAATCAGCCGAAAAATATTTTTTCTCAACTATACAATCTCAGATTTTCTTGAAACTTTCAGAAATCTTATTTTTCGACAGCTTTAATTTGTACGGCTTTTTTTTTTCTTTTTTAAATCTATGATTCATGGAAAAAATGAATAGAAATTTATGAAAAAATATAGGAAATAGAAGGACAAAACAATCAAGAATAAAGCACAGAAATTCGAAAAGAAAAAAAAAATCTGAAAGATTTTAAATAATGTTTCAAAACCTGTCGGATACCCTTCATTTCAAAAACTTTAATTTGAAACCAGCAAAGGATTTTTTTAAATTAATTTTATTATTATTATTATTATTATTATTACCGCTATTATTATTATTATTATTATTATTATTATTATTATTATTATTAGATTTCTAGTGAAATTGTTTCGCTCACATCAAACACTGTATAGTAACTTGATGCAGTTTCTAAGAGCTATAGTTGATGTATGCTTTTACTGAAGCTATGACCAATAAGTGCATCGTACATCAGCTGAAGAGAAGATGGACTCAAAAAAATAGCAAAGTCGAAAAGCGATGATAGTCAAGTAAGTCATTAAAACTATTTTAAACTTTTCTTTCTCAATCTTTCTACCTCATCTTTATTGTGTTTTTTGTATGCTTCATTTAAGACATAATGTAACGCTTGAACAACGTTTCCCTTTCTACCAAAACACGCATTTTATTCACCATTATTTTCTACTGAGCAAGAAGTGGAGAAAAGTCACCCCACTGAAAAGGAAAATAAAGGAATCCCCGAAACTTCTGTTGTTGATTTAACATCCTCTTCCAAGAAGTTGGGAAACTACAATGGAGGGCCCAGACTTTGAATAACATCGAAATCGTCCTTTCTTCCGCAAACGATCACATCACTTAATTATCGTTTGCGACTGATAGACTTCAACTCGGCTATTGATTTCATTGCATAAATAGAAAGTCGCCAAGCGATTGAAATGAGTACTCCATACATGGCGACAAATCACTTTTTGTGAAATTTTGCAAATATTGCTTTTCCATGAAGTTTTAACTATAACTGTAAAATTAAGGGTCCTGTCTGAGTAAGTGACGTGTATATGTAATGGCACTATCTATTGCCTAAGGCTCATCAGAGAATTACAACATTGCTGATAGAACTCATTATGAACCTGTTTAATTGTCTGCTAGATTGAATTACTGTCAGGGGCGGACAGGGCCGCGCCGTGCCAATGTGCAAAGCCGTGCGGCGCACGGGGGCGCCAGAGCCTAAAAGGCGCCGAGCTCTACCGAGCAAAAAAGCTCCAAACAGAAAAAAAAAAAAAAAAAAAAATGAAATAAAAATCCAAATAAAATAAAATTTAACTCTTCATTAAAACGAACTCTGGTGATGAAGTTATACTGCTCAATGAGACAAGCAATCCCTCTCGCTACCTAACCCACGAAAGAAAAATTATTGCCTTGTTGGTGTCTAAACAAGCTATTCAAAAGCTTTATCTTTTGCAATGGAAACACGGGATGTTAATGAACACATCAGCACTTTTCTTCGGAATGAGGCTCCGTGTAAGCTATTTCAGCATATCTATAAAGTTAAAAGCAAAAGAATCCAAGCAAATCTTCTACTTTTTAATAGGTTTCTTCCTTCCGTTGAATCAATACTACGTAAAATTTACTCTAGTGCAATGTATTTTAGTATTTTTAACAATTGTTCGTGGTGATTCGACTAATTTATGTCATCGCACATAAAAAAAAATACGGTAAGAATATTTGCATGGTATTTACTTGTGCGCAATACATATTTACATATTATAGACAACAGTTTAGGTAAACTTTTCAGTTTCAAAAAGTAACAATTTGACCATAATCACACGATTATCTCCTCTTTGCTTCAAACACTAAGTTTTTTTTATTTAATAAGAAAGGAGACCTTTGGACAATGCATTTGTATTTCATATTGAATTTAATGCCTTTTTACTAATCCGGATTTTATTGGTTTTCCGAGAAAGATTTCAGTTTCCGATTTTAAGGGGAATATCCTCCACTTTATACTTCAATTCAGAAATATAATCAGTATCCTGTTGTCATATTTTGACAGACAAAAAAGTGTGATTAATTATTTATCAAATACAAATTCGGGAGATATTTAGAGCTACTTTAACTTTGATATTTAAACTATTTCTTTTTCCAAAACACAATGGTGTATTCAAGGAGCTATTGAACTCGAAATAACTTTGAGATATGAAGTAAAAAATATACAGGGTATTCCAAAATTAAATATTTGTCATGCTCCAATTTTTGTGTGCACGAATAACCGGACGTTACGCTCGATAGGAATTTAAGTGAATCTGAAAACGTTTTATGAAAAGTATTTGACGAGTAGAAGTTTGGTTTTATAAGCAGTAGTTAAAATTCAGAGCTATTCCTATATTTTTCTAGTTAAATGTTTAACGATATTTTTAATGTAATAATTTAATATTTTTAATTTAAATTGTTAAATGTTATTAATATTTTATTTTCAATGTCAAGATTTGCACATTTCAGCTAACAAATGTTTCTGTTAATGAGTTTTTATTCAATCCAGATTGGCCACAATAGAATAGTCGCATTCTTTTCAATGGTGTTAGAACACTTGACACAAGGTTTCGTATAGCTCATGTCGAGAACGTTGTTTTGTTTTTACCCCCAATTTGCTGAGTTATTTGCAGTAAGAAAGTCGTGTGTGTGTCCTCTCGCACGTGCAGATTTTTTAAAACTTACAATAAAAATAATTAGTATTGACTTTTAGCCAGCTTCACACTTTTTAAATTTTGTAATTATTTATTTACGGTAAAATGTTGAAGTCTATTTGGGGAACGGTAATAAAGGAGTGTTATTTGAGATAGAATATTAGTTTGAAATGATTGAGAGTTGACTGCAATTCTCGAAAACCAGACCCGTCGTTGGAAGGGGGGGGGGGGTTGAGAAATCAGTATATTAACAGCCGGTGTGGTTTTTAATGTTTACCGATAAAATTTGCACCCTTTGACCCTGCTCCAAGGACAACTTTAAAACAATGAGCCTGTCTATGTGCTCATTTTAGCGCATTTTTTAACTCCCAAAAAAAAATAAAAATAGCTAGATATATATATACATACATATGTTTTTTAATTTGGAACTTTTTCTATACTAAAAGAATACACAGATCTAGTTTCATACACCCATTGCATGTTTTCCTTATAAAAAATTAATAATTAATAAGTCCACATCGAAATAAGACTCTAAGAAAAAGATAATCAGGCAAAGAGATCTTGGAGATTACGGTAAAACTGTTTGTTGGACCATTGACTCTTTGATTGCGTTACATGAACGATTTGAATTTGACACAAAAGAAATTTTAGTCATGTACTTTTTTTAAATTTCAACTATTGAAAAACCTACTATTTTAGTTTGAGCTTCTAAAATTTAATATTCTTTATATTCTAACGTTTACAACGAAATAAATGTTTCGGGATATATTTAAAAAAAAACTTACTGCTTAAAAAATAGAACAAAAATTAAGAATAATCATTTTGAAAAGAATGAAAATATAATGTTATGTGTGAAAGTTTTTCGACATTTGGAAGTACTTTTTATGAGGGGGAGGGAGCGAAATTATCCGCAAAACTTATTTTTTCTAAATTATAGTTGTCTATAAAACACCACTGCTGGTGTTAATTATCGAACGTTACTGCATAAGGCGCTCAGAAGACATTTGCACGAGGGCGCCGATCAGGCTTGGCACGGCCCTGGGGGCGGATCCAGGGGGGCGGGTCATGAGGTTCGTGACTCCCGAAAATATATCGGTCTCATAAAACATAGCCATACTTCCAACAATATTTTTCCTTCAAAAGTGAAAGTGCTTAACTTTTTATAAGAGGTCTATTTATTTTATGATTCAGATGTAAAATATGAAGCATATTCTTTAAAACTTCCTATTTGTAAAGAAGAAGTACCATGATCATCATCGATTTCTCTCCATTCTAATCGAGCTTTGTTAAAAAAAATTCTAGTTTTATACTTTTAAAAGAAAAAGTAAATGTTCCTTTCTTTATTATTTTTTAAAAAAATGAATTTGACCTTAAAAACAGTTGAATCAATAAGAATTCTTTTGCGCTGAAAAATCAAATCAGAATAATCAACGTTCATTGCTTTGAAAAAGGGGTTTGTTGTAGCCATCAAGAAACACGTGTCTTTAGATTCTTGCAAATTTTGTGCGCTATTACGTTGATTACACTGATTTGAGTGAACCAATGTTGCATACATTTCTGATTTTTTAACCCCCTTCTTTGCTATTAAAAACAGAGTTTTTCTTTGAAAAGAGAACAATGATACTACTGAATAAAAAAACTATGATCTGTAATAAAAGGTCAGCACCATTTTTGAGAATATGTGCGCTTATGCGCAACTCTTGAAGTTTTAAGGATTTTTTCTAGGCTCATAAAGATTTATTACAAGACAGGAACGTATCAGACAACATTGGACACTGGTATAACCCCACTGGTATAACGGAACTTACACATTGTCTCACAAACATGAGATCATCGACTTCTAAAAATAATATTACGCGTCGACGCCTCCGCAGGCGGATTAGACGCGATCAAGAACGACTTCTTAATTGGTTTTCCTCCAAAAAGAAAAGAGGGATAACAGGAAGCTGATGAACATCTAATTACGGTACAAGGCTCCAATAATTCCTAGCAATCATTGCTCTTCTGCTTTCCCGACACTCTCTTCACTTCACTTTGGGAAGGGTTTTTTCTTAAATGATACATTAACCTCGTGATTGGTGCTTTCGAAACTAGTTAGAGGAGTTATGTATTACTATTTCGCTATTTTGTACGCTTTCAAACCCCTTTAATATCTTTATAATAATCTTATTTTGTGATGCTTTTTTGGTGTTTTTTACCAGTGGCGCACCCAGGATTGTTACCTGGGAAGGTCTAAGTGGCACTCCTTTAGAAAGTTTTCGAATTTGAAGTTCTAGAGAAAAAACTGCATTCATTTTTGGTTAAATTAAGAGGGTTGGGAGCTAAATCTCGTCAAATTTTCGAAAATTAAGTCCGAAAAACGCAGTTTAAGCAGCTTGGTTGTATCAAGGGGGTCAATTTTCATGCTTCTGAGAGGGGCATAAGCCCCTTCTCCCCCCGTGGGTGCGCCACTGTCTTTTACATTAGGACTTAATTGGCATAGGCACTCACAGAAGCTGATCTCGTAGACTTCTTTAAACTATTATGCGACTTTAAGTATTTTATAGGCAACACTGATGCTATTTACAAGTAAATATCAGCTATTGGGACTATAAGGCTCCTACATTTCTTTTGGTAGAAATTCTATCCGATTTACTTACATTTTAACTCTTTTTGAAATCCCACTTGTAGTCGTTATACTTCCCTTTACACTTTAAGAGTTTTTCTTTTTTCCCTTCTTCGTTTTTTTTAAAACTGTATGAAGTAAATGGGGGTGTTTTAGATGATATTATTGGTGTACCAAGAAGGATGCAATGGGATATATGCATGCAGCTCTCAAGGTTTGTTCTTGAAATTTAAAAGAAAAGGATAATTTACCAGTATAGGAGTAATTTTCTGCATAAAAACCGGGATAATTCATCAGCTCTGTAAAAACTAATATGAAAAGAGATTTTTTTTCATTTTATTCAGATTACACTTTTTTAGTCCTTTCTAGAACTATGACCCCCCCTTTTCTTTCTTTCTTTTCTTTTCTTTTTTATAATTGCTTCTTTATTTTGAGTATTTTTTCCAGTTGTGTTGTATTTCACCAATTCTGGTAAGTAGGAACTTTTGCCTTCATGGTATATTTCTCCATTTTTCTTAAGTGATCTTGATTTTATAACTTTTTTTCAACTTTTATGAAAATTATAATAATCCTTGAAGAGTTAAAATAGAAACAAATATGTTTAATGTAGAATAAGTTTTAGTTTTTTCCAAGTAGCAATTCTAAACTAAAGCCATCGGTTTCTTTTGTGGAAATAACTGTATACAAGCATCCACCAACTGTCTGGGTACGACACTGGTATTGATATATTCAATTTTCGAAAAATTTTCAAATATGTTAGTGATCTTATAATAAGAAAAAGTGTATTTCTTATAAAATATCACTAGCATTCTCTCTTCTTACATCTCACTTATTTTTCTTCCAGATTATTTGTCGTTATATTTCTGAAGCAAAACTGATCTGACATTTAAAAAAAAATCCCACTACTACTTGATCAACCTTTATCTAGTTTGCAGAAACAAATTCCCAACAAAATAAAAATTTTCGTAAAGATAATGATAACAAAAATAATCTAAAAATATTTTAATATAAAGGCATTATCGGGAAAAAGCATTGGTTAAACAAGGTATGTGAGATTTTTACACCTTCTTAACTTTAAGATGGCTATTAATTTTGCACGAAAAAAATTTTTTACGGTACTAATTAAAGTTTCAGGAATATAAATGACGTTTGCGACTGCAGTACTGAAAATTTGAAAAATTAAAACTCATCTAAAACGGCAAATGCACTTTCCAAGCCATTTAATATGAATTAGGTCACAATTAAAGTAAGCTAAAAGAGATGCTATAGTTCTTGGCTAATGGTGGCTGAAAGAGGTAAAACTGAAACTGACCCACTTACTTAGGATGTGAGCTGTTTAATGAGACAGAGGTCTGCTTTTTCGGCGCAAAACTGAATTGTTTTACCACTTTGGCTATTTTTTAAATCACCATCAGGTGGCGTATTAAAGATCTAAAATTGCGAATTAAATTAGACGGTTTTCAGTGGCGTACGCAGAGAAATCATTTCAGGGGGGGGGGGCCTGAGTCAAGACTCTTTGAGAGTGGGGTGGGGGGAGCACCTCACCTAATGAAATGTAGCTAAGAAAAGAGAATGTCTCGAATTTTTGCTTCAATGCCTATAAAAGTTGAGAAAAATACATCATTAATTTTTTTTTTTTGTCATTATAATTATTGTGAAGAAAGCGTTTTGATGGATACAGAGAATGATAAATTTACATAAAAAAAATTCTTCACTGAAAGAGGTGTTGCTGATACACTTGTTTGCAATATTTTTGCAAATTAACTCTCTAATAATGTTAGTTTTGCAGTTTATTTTACTACTGTTCCCAATACTGGGTCTCAATCCAATTTGCTGAAACTTATTTAACAGAATTAGATGACTGAAAAACATTAATCGGCATTTCTAAAACAGATTTGCAATAATAATGAACAAAATGGAATAGTAAGATAATCATAAACATGGCGTTCAGTAAAATAGAGATGTTAAAGCGAAAAAAATCTTCCTTTTAATTTTGTCCTATACTTATCTGTTCTAAAAGCTTTTCCCATTTTGTGATTAAAAAAAAAAAAAGAAAGAAAATTAAAAAAGAAAAACCTTAGTTTACATTTTTAAAATTCGTTTTGAAAATTTCGGAGGGGGCTGCAGCCCTATCAGCCCACCCCTGAGTACACCACTGCGGTTTATGGATAAGCTGTAAAATGAACTCAGTGTTTAATAAGTACACTGTGATAGATACGATTTTTGCGAACCGAGGTGACACCTTGAAACTGTCGCCCTTTCCACCTTCCTCCAAGTTTTTGTATCAAACTTCAACGCACTCATACACATAAAATTTGGCGAATTTGCCACCCACAGAATTTGCCGCCCGGGGGCCGCGTCTTGCTCCCCCCTACATCCTGAACTGTTAGTACCCAGTATCTACCCATGGTTTCTGACGAAAATCTTTATCCAAATACTTCAATGATCAATTATGCCTCAATTTTTCTTGATAATTTGGGCTTCGTTTACGTCATTTTTTTTTTCTTCAATCACTTCGATTAGCGTCCTACGCACTTCGATGGTCGCAATATCTCATCATTTTCTTTCAGTCATTCGCTGGGAGACATTACGTCCTCCCCCTCAAACACAGATCTAGTGCAAATGAGCAAGCATGCTCAAGTAATTCCCAGTCGCTTTCTTCTCGTGAATTAGCGACGAATGAACAATAGTTTACGTGAAATTATGAGTCAATTGCTGTTTGGAACGTTGCCATCTTTGTTTCCAATTTCAAAACAGGGCTACTGACCTTGAACAATTCGCTTTCAAGAACCCTCATATTGTTCCATCACGTCGCGCAAATTGTTTTCAAAGAAAATCTGACAAATGTGAGCTCCAGCTCATGAAATAGAATACCATTTTAAGTGTGACATTCGATGTTATGTGCCGTTAAACAGTTTGATATTTGAGTAAGCAGGAAAATAGCAGGCGAACGATGAACAAGTGACAGTCTATTATTGCTGACTAAATCATTGCTCTTTTCTATATTAAGCAGGCCCCTTATTTTGGGGGGTCAGGAAGGGGTAATTGCTTCGCCCCTTTAATGGCTTTGAGAAATTAATGCATTTACACATAGGTAAGCGTGGTTTTGTTGTTCAGATAAAATTTGCATTCAATACATAAACTTTGCACCCCACCCCGCAGAAAAGTGAAATGGGCTGAGAAGAAATGATTAGTTAGGCCCCCCATTGAAAAATTTACAAAGAAAACAAAATGCAAAAAAAGTATTTGCACTTTACATTACTACATTTCTATAAGTGTTTCGTAACTTTCAGATTTTTTGCTTTTTTTCCCTCACAATTATTATAGGAGGCGAATAGTAATGAATCAAAACACTTTGAGTTGTGTAACAATACACATAAGGCAATCATCAAAAAGTTATAAATTAGTAGAACATCTCCACATCTATAACTTGTCCTTGTCCTGGTTAAGTATTGTGGTTCTTCTACAAAACAGAACATGAACAAAGTCGTAAAAGTTTAAAATTTTGTATTAGCTGAGTTCAACTGCATCTGGTTTTAACTTTTATAAAATAACTAGTTTAAAAATTGTATTAAAATTAAATTAAAAAGAGAAAACTACTCCATAAAATAAATTTTATTTTGCCGCGACTTAATTAAAACTTAGCCCACGATTGTGAAACAGACGTCAGAGGCTGAACTTTTCATAAACATTTGCTCCTCTAATGTTAATCTGTGTAACCTAAGAATGAAACGGAGGAGGAAAAAAATCACAACAAAATTTTTCATTCGCTCAAAGCTGTCAACAGTTGCATAAATTTAAAGAGAGAAATTTCACTGGAAGAAAGAAAACTACAGAAAAAGAGCATATTTACGAGATTGTAATTGTATATGACGCAACTGGTGGTTCGGACAATTTGCGCGAGCCATACTGTCGCGCACATTCATAACTTTGATATTCTGGATTTAAAAAAAAAGAAAAATCCTCAAGTATCGTTTAGTTTCTTTTGCTTGGCGTTATTTTACTAATGAATTTAGACATCCGAAGAGTTAATGACGCGAAACATATAAATCATAGACTCCTTGAATTGTGCAAGAGCAATGACTTAAGATTAGATCTATAAGATGGTTAGCAAACGTTGAAAAAATGTGATATAAGTCTTAGAATCTGATTCTGAGTAAAGCCGTCTAAGATGTATTAAAAATGCTTTCTTGCTTTTTTTTTTTTTTTTCTTTTCTTTCTTTCTTTCTTTTTTTTTTTTTTTTTTTTTAGCTCTGCTTCATTTGAATTTGTATTTCATTTATTCCAGCATTTACAATCAGGTTTGAAACAAGAAGTTCTGTCAAGAACTAAACGAGCCTACTTTCCCGTACATCGACATCGGCATTCTAGCATCTGATCATTATTCTCTTGATTATCTAAGACTAAAAATTATGTCAAACATACCTTTTTAGCACTTGAAGCTGATTTCTAAAAGCAAAATATACCCCTCTCATCAGATGAAATAGACACATAAAAAGTAAATAAATGAATAAATAAAGCTTTGTCGCACCTTTTAAAGAATGTAACTGTTACAGTTCTTCCGTAGAAAAATTCCTCAATTGTTTTCAAAAAAAAAATTAAAAGTACAAAGTACATCAAAACACATTTTATCAAAGAAAAAAAAATAAAGAAAAAAAAAAACTCGTCCGTTGATAAAATGTCTCGAATTTCACTTTTAATCCGTTGCCAGTTGTTAAATATAAATAAAGAATAAAATGCCCTCGTGAATGAAACATTTTTGTTACAAAAAAAATCGTCTGCCAAAAATAATAATAATAATAATAAATTCAATAAAACAAATGAATAAATAAACAAAAAATCGTCTGCACAGTCAGTCATTTTTTTTTTCGGACTGTTTACTCAAAAGTTATTAGGGGTGACAGCTTGCTTGAGCGGTTCAATGTTGAACGAAAAATTGTTCAAATCGGAAATGTAAATACGGGAATGAAGTATCCTTGAAAAGTTCTTTCCAACAAAAAAAAGTTTGTTCAAATCGGACTGTTCATTAAAAAGTTAGTATCGCGGGACCGGTTGTTTGAACGGCTCAAAGTTGAACCAAAAATTGTTCAAATCAAAAAATCAAATATGGGAATGAGCTGTACTCGCCGAGATCTTTCCAACAAAAAAAAGTTTGTCCAAATCGGAATGTTCATTCAAAAGTTATTAGGGGGGGACAGACAGACCGACCGACCGACCGACAGACAGACACACAAATTCCCCATCTCAATACCCTACTTTCAAATTTTTAATTTTTCGATATTTATTTCATTTTTTTGTTTCTTTTTGACTTTTTTTTTACTTGGCGATATTTTTTGGGCTTGGCGATATTTTTTGGACTTGGCGATATTTTTTGGACTTGGCGATATTTTTTGGACTTGGCGACATTTTTTAGATACATTAAGCCAATTTTAATGCTTTTTTCGTCTCTTTTATTTTTAACGGGAAAGTAGGCTAAAAAACAGCTGAAATAGCATTGGTGTGCAGTATTTAGTACACTATCTATCATCAGGATAAATAAAAGGGAGGGGCGATGGGGAGATAGCCCCTCCCTTGAAGGATTCATCACTGATAAGTTTTCAGTATTGAAGTTCAAAAAAGGCATTTTTAGACTATCTTTAATGCTAACAGAAGGAGGTTTAGGGCCCTCCTCAGGATACGTTTCGAAATTAAAGTCCAAAACAGACGAGCTCCACATTTCGTCGCTTTGGAAGAATAACGCTGCAACTCAAAAAAGCCCATTTTTCAGGAGCAATTTTTAACTTTTCAGAAACTTCTATCGCGCTTGTGCTCAAAACTATTGCGACTATTTTAATGAAACTAGCATTAAAAAACCACATTTTAATCTCTTTTCTAATGTAGCATGATTGACTTTAATGGCATTTTAACTAATGACGTAATTTTTAAAAAGAGTGAAGGTAGTTTGTGTTACATCAGTGTTCTCCAAAAATTGCTCCCTAGCGGATATTTTTGACACTTTTGAGTTGTAACCTTGTTCATCCTAAAGAGCGATTTTTCGAACAAAATGATATAAAAATGTCATTTTTCGATTTTTTTGAGTTGCAGCGTTATTTTTCCAAAGCGACGATTTGTAAACTAGGATGTATAAAAGGATGCCTAATCAAATCAATCGCCGTTGGCCGCTCCCTTGAAATATTTCTAGATCTGCCCTTGTCCATTATCATCAGTTTCTCTTCGCGATATTGGACTTCTTCACTCATCTGAAGGATCAGGGGGGGGGGGGGGAGATGAAAGTGACCAAAAAGCGATTTCGAGAAAAACGAAGAACAAAGTTTGATTTCTCGTAGCTCCTTTTGTAGTTTTTCGAGTTTTCATGCCCATTTCGGTCGATTCGCATCTTTTCCCCCCTTGTTGCTTGTTGTTCTACCAGATGATACAACTCCTTCATAGCCCCTAGATAGCGCTAATATCTCAAAATTGAAGAAAAAGTGACTTTCATCTTCCCCCCCCCCCCCTGGCCCTTCATCTGCTTTCACCGAAACGTATTTCTAAACTTAATTTCAGGCATCTTGAACTTCAGATTTTTAAAAAATGTTTTCTGTTTTTCAGACGTAGGTGTTTTTCTTTTCGTCTGAGAAGAAGGGACAAAAAGAAAGAACAAAAAATGTCTCTTTTCAACTAAGCACCGATTACAAGTTCATTAGGTTTATTTTCCGTCGCACTTACACAAATTCTTTTATAACTCAAAAATGTAATTTGGATTTTTTCCGAGGTTATGATTGGTCATAGGACATAAAGAGCTTATTTTGGAAAATATTACAAATACTACAGTGGCAGCAAAAACATTGGAAATTTCAAGCTCGGATACTTGTTACACATTCTAAAATTCAGAAAATTGGTGAATAAATTTCATCAAACGATTATAATTATTCATCTATATTCCTTGAATTCATTTCTTGACCCTATTTCTTCGTCATCCATGTTTCGAGGAAAATATTCTGCAGAACACACGGCCATTTTCCCTCAGATTTCACGTGGCCGGAAGAGTTCAATGCAATGAAAAATTTATTTCCGCCATGTTTGCTCTCTAATAACACTTTTATCACCGGATATGAGGATGCATGTTGATTCATTACTTCTCCTTGCTAATTTTACTTTTCCGTTTGATACTAGAGCAATCAATTGTACAATTCAACATGTACAACATCATTTTCAATTAGAAAATTCTAATCTTCTCATATTTAACACACTTTTCTCGTCATTGCTTATGCATCTCAGTTTTAGGATCCAATAAATCGAAAAGCAGATGATTTTATATGTGCCCTTTGACAGGGAAGTTTGCAGTTTTCGTTAGGGGACTTTCATCAGAAAAATTCATCTGGCATAACTTGGTATCTATTGTTAAAAGTATTTTGCAAATTATAACCGATGGCGGAATTACCATGTCACAGCTGTCGTAATTGTGAAGGGCCGCTACGACATAGGGGCCCAAAAGGGGATAGAAAAAGGCACATGAAAAATATTGTCTCTAAGGGGCCTCCAGAAATGCTTTGTGGTGGGCCACTAAACTTGTAAATCCGTTGAGTGTAATATGTGACAACTGAGCTGACTGAAGAAAAAGTTTATGGTCACAAGCGCACGCAGGGGGCGACCCGAACAGGGACGTCATTTCAAGTTTTTCCAGGGGGGGGGGGCAAAGGGTAAAAATACAATACAATTTCACCAGAAAACAACAAAAACCACGCCCACTTATATGTAAATACATTGATTTCTCAAAGTCAGGGGGGGGGCAATTGACTCCCCTGCCCCCCCCCCTAAATGACGGGCCTGGACCTGAACTAAAATTTTTGAAAGGGCGGAAATTCTCAATTTTCTGAATGGAACTCCATGGATTTTTCGAATAAAAAACGCGGGTGCTCGCACATGTACGTACATCTAATGTACATTGAATTATAGGGGAGCTGTGTACCACTCTTATGAAATGTAGTATGTTACAACTCCTCTCTTTTCAATCCTATCTAACAGAACATTTGCTGGAGATGTCTTATTCTCCTACGTATAATATTTTCCTTCATAACAAAACTGGAAAAAAAGTAGAGTCGTCCCCTGAACCGAGGGCGTCGATTGGATAGGTTATCCTTATTTATAGCATGAAAATAGCATAAGTTATCTCGAAAACATTTCCCCAAAATTTACCTATTTCAAGCAGAAGTGAACTGGCTTATTTCACCCAAAATGACAGCAATTTTTACCTGTCTATCCCCGACAACGAGAATAACAAAATACCTTGAACATGACCTTCTCGTCAAAACAAACACAGAGCTGTCTTCCATAAAGTCTCTTTCCTCGTGAATCATGACAATAAATGTAATCAAATCCTTCTTTACATAACACGCACAGGCGGAGAGAGAATAGAACAAATTTTATACCAACTAGAGGGGGGGGGGATAACATATGTTACAGGTGTCACGCTGTAATCCTCAGCTGCGCACACTAGTCACATTTTCCGCCTTGTAAATGTTATGAAAAGGGAAAAGTAAGCTCTTAGTTACTGCTGGACTGTGAACTGAGCAGTTTCGGGGCTTAACATCGAATATTTTGCTACTCTTTTCAGAACACCATGGCAATGCCATTTTAAAAGTCAAGAACTAACTACAAATATTTATTCTTAATAAATTGCCAAAGCGTCTCATAAATTATTTCTCAAATTTTATTTATTTATTTATTTATTTATTTATTTAAAGTATTGCGCACAACAGACGAATCCAGTAACAGTAGCAAGTAAAACAAGAACAATTAAAACAATTTATACATTCAAAATATTGAAAAATATAGACTTACAATAATTAAAAGACTTAAAAATGTCTAAAAATATCTGAAACAAGACAAGGAATTAAAATTTCGTAAAATTTTAAAAGACAACAAATGAATTAAAACAAATTACACATTTAAAATATTAAAACAAATAGACTTAAAATTATTAAAAGACATATTAAAAATATCCAAAACGCGACAATGAGAGTTAAAAAGTTTGTAAAATTTAAAAAGACAAAAATTATCAACATAATTAAACTTTGTAAAAATATTTTTAAAACACAGATGACTTCTAAGAGTTCTATTTGGAACAGCAAAATGGATGGAATTAATAATATCTGAGCAGTCAATAAGATTGTTAAGGGCTTTATAAAAAAAAAACAAGACACAAAAGTTCACGACGTGACTTAAGGTTTGGAACATGATAAATTTTGCATAAATTAGAGTATGAATACGTCGAAAAATCATGGTTATGGGTTCTGTAACACAGATAAAAAATAAATTTGGATTGAATTTGCTCAATAATTTTAATTTTGTTATTATAATAAGGATCCCAAATAAGACTACAATACTCCAGTTTGGAGCGCACAAGGCAAAAATAAAGCGCTTTAATTGCTTGCTCATTAGAAAAGTCTTTAGTCTTACGTTTAAGAAAACCAAGAACCCTATAAGCATTAGAAACGATGTTGTTAATATGTACTGTAAAATCAAGCTTAGTACTAAAAGTGACCCCCAGATCCTAAATAAAGTCAAGACGTGATAAACACTGTTTATTAATTTTATACGAATGAATGAATGGCTCAGATCTACGACTATAACTCATAACATTGCATTTACTAATGTTCAAAAAAAGCCTATTTTGAATGCACCACTGGTGCAAATTATCCAAATCTATTTGTAAAAGAGTAACATCTGCGGTAGTACGAATGTCTCTGAAAAGTTTCAAATCATCGGCAAAAAGAAGGTAATCACAATGTTGAAAAGTATCACAAATATCGTTAATGAGTAAAATAAAAAGCAAAGGTTCTAAATTAGAGCCTTGCGGCACGCCAGAAGTATTAGTAAAATCATCAGAAATAGCACCATTAATATAAACACGTAACATACGACAACTTAAATATGAAAAAAACCAGTCAGTAAGATTAATGTGAAAGCCAATGTAGTTCAATTTCTGCAAAAGAATACCGAAGTCTACCACATCAAACGCTTTTGCAAAATCAGTATAAACAACATCAAGTTGACCACTACTTTCAAATGACGAAATTATTTTATTATTTAAACAAAACAAATTGGTACTCATAGAACATCTGGGGAAAAAACCATGCTGAGCAGGTGAGATTAAATTTTTAACTTGATAAAAGAGCTTTTTATATATAATTGTTTCAAAAACTTTAGAAAAAGGGCTCAAAATAGCAATAGGGCGATAATTTCTGCAATCATTTTTATTCCCTGCCTTAAAAACAGGAATAATTTTTGTATGCTTCCAAGCATCAGGGAAATTGTTTGTCTTTAAAGAAAGGTTAAACAAAATAAGAAGAGGATAGATTAGCCCATCAGCACAACCTTTAACAATAAAAGAAGGCACATTATCAACCCCAACGGTTGAAGAGGACTTTAAAGCACCAATGGCAAATATCACATCATCATAAGTAATTTTATCAATCTTAATTAGGTCACAGACATTATTGTCATAAATACTCAAATTCCTGTCATAACTAGAACTAGTTTGATAAACAGAACTAAAATAGTTAGCGAATGCCCCAGCAATATCTCGATCATTATCAAAGCACATATTGTTGTAAAACATTTTGTTACTTTTGTTTTTGTTGTTATTCCTGAATTATAAATTTAAATTTATTAAATTTATAATTCAGGAATAATGATCTCAGTAATGACAAGCTATAAATAATCTGATTGAAATTTTTGAATTAAAAAAAAAAGGAAAGGAAAAAAAATAGAAAAAGAAGACAAGAAATGAAAAGAAAAAGTTTTTTACTTCCTGAAAACAAAATTTACTTGTCTGACTGATTGTCAGAAGATTCGGTCCTAATCATAAAAGTGAAACTATCATGGAGTACCATGGAGTGAGAAAGAAATAAAAAAAACTTTTCATACTAAGATAATGGCAATTACTTCTAGGAACAAATTCTAATGGACAATAAAAAATGGAATTTCCTTTTCTTACGCTTAAATTTTGCCAAACATCGTTAAAATATAGGAATAAAATTGACTAGTTAATTCCTTTCTTTTTGCTTTAAAGCTTTTCAATTTTAAAATAAGCCTTCAAATAATAAAGTTCGCAGTTTGGGATAAATCACGGTAATGACATTTACAAAATTTGGATATATTTCTAATATTAAAATTAATACTTTTCTCATTTAAAGTAGTGCACAAATATCGTGATAAAAGAGAAATAGTTATAAATATTTTAGACATGCATGATTGTTTAGCTTACCTAGCTTTTTTTCCTTTTCTTTTCTTTCTTTTTTGTTACAATTAAAGACATGTAATTGGCCGTTTGTCTGATAGTGACTTAATAACAGAATATTTTTCCAGTTATAGCGTATAGTAGTTTTTTTTGCAATAAAATGCATTACCTTCTGAATTATTATAAAAACTTAAAGTAAGTATTTCGCCATAACAGTTAATCATTCGCAATGTTCTGCTTATTAAACACTGATTCTAAGTCCTTGACATCTTCTTTAACAAAGGAGATGATACAAAATAGGCCAAAGGTTTGTTTTGATTGGCTCAGTAAAAATTAAATCAAATAATGAAATCCTCGTTCTACATCTTATTCAATTAGGTAATGAGCCAATTGTCGCCTCATGACGTTCTTATAATTTGTGCGAAGTCAAAGTCAAAGTACTTATTTCATATTTTATGGTGCACTCATTCGCATTTGGGTTGACTCGAACAATAAAAACTGTAGATTAAAACTTAAATTAAAAAATACTCTTGCAGGGTACTCACTAAAAAATGAATGTTGTTTTTACAGTGTAGTACAGCTAATTTTATAGTAATAAACTGTAAAAATTGCTAATTTTAGAGTTTATTACAGTGCAGTTTTAAAGTGGAACCTCTGCTGCCAGTATTATATTGTTGTTTTTACAGTATAATAGTATAATTTAGTTAAATTTTATGGCAATGAACTGCAAATTTCTAACTTTACAGTAAGAAACTGTAAAATTGCTAGTTTTACAGTTTATTACTGTGCATTTTACAGTTTTTAATTGGAACCTCGGCTGTCAGTGTTATACTGTAAAAACAACAGTTCATTTTTTGCAGTGCTTGAATTTATAATAGTAGATTTGAATTTTGTTCGCTCAATTTTGTACTACTGAACGAAGGTTGACAATCCTTTTACACAATACAGAGAGATATTTTGAAGTTTCTGGATTATATTGGTACGTACTTGTGCTTCATATTTATTTATTTTATTAACCAACAAGTATTTTATCTTTCAATTAAATATTTATAAAGTATTTTTTGATATCAGCTCAAAAATCAAATACATAGACTAGACGCAAGCAGAGTTAAACATACTATATTTTTATTTATTTACTTTGCATGAATAACTTAGTAATAAAGCAATTGAAAGTAAAATTCAATAGAACCTGAATGTTTACTGTCGGCCTCGCTTAAACGAATACTATCGGTTCCAAGAAATATCATTCGATTAAGCGGGGTGTTCGTTTAAGCGGTGATCCTTAACATTGCGTCTATGACACGGTTCCAATATGTTTTATCCGTATAAGCGGGGTATTCGTTTATCCGTTACCAGATTAAGCAGGGACGACAGTATTATGCTTAAAATTTTGACATGATTCTCATTTCACAAATTCGGCAACTTCAACTAACAATTCTGTACCTCAGAACCAGACTAACGTAAGTCCATTTTCGTCATTTTTCAGTAGAGGGGAAAAACGATGTATTCGACAATCGTTTTTCCCCTCTACCGAAAAATGACGAAAATGGACTTACGTTAGTCTGGTTCTGAGGTACAGAATTATCATTATTATTGCTATTTATTTATTTTATTTATGTATTTATTTATTGTTAATTAAACAAGAATAACTGAATGTGCTGTTCTGTTAATGTAGTAAATATCGGAAATAAATTAATGCTCCTTTCATGTTTTATGGGTGAATTAAGTAATGTCAGCAATGTTCCAATTGCGTTTCTAGAAAAGAGAACGAAGATATTTTCTCACATATCTTTATTCCCCAACGAGATCGCGTATTAATTTCGTTTTCTCTGCATTATTCTGTTTATTTTATGAGGCCCACAGCGTAAATTAACTGCTTTTGTTTCAGCGAAATATGAATATTAATCGAGCTATTTTTGATTTGCCACTCAGTTGCTTCAAAGAAATATTGTTGCTTTCAATTGATTTAACAGTAGAAGATCAAGTTGTAAAGTTAGCAATTTTACAGTTTATTGCCGTAAAATTTAGCAGTATTATACTGTAAAAACAACAGTATGATACTGGCAGCAGAAGTTTAAGTTCAAAACCATAAAATTCACGGTAATAAACTGTAAAATTAGCAATTTTACAGTTTATTACTGTAAAATTAACAATTTTACAATTTAGTACTGTAAAGTACAAAGTTTTAATTTATTACCGTAAAATTAACAATTTTTAAAGTTTATTACAATAAAATTAGCTGTATTATACTGTAAAAATAAAATTCATTTTTTACAGTGAAGAAATTATGGCAATGATTTTCACTTAGCAAAAACTCGTGTCCAATCAGAGATACAGCACGATTATTTTTTTTTTTCAAGGCGTAAAAATACTTCTTGACATTTTTTAGAAGAGTAAAATTAATTTTCTAGCAGTGAAAAACACGAAAACAGTGAAGAAAATCATAGTGATCAATTTCATTAACAAAAACTTTTTAAATATGGCGCGGAAAGAAGAGAGTTAAAGCTTACAATTTTTTTTTTTTTTAAATTTAGAAGAGTGTTTGACATTTCGTGTTTAAAACATAGCGACACTTTTCAAAAGTAACATTCAAAGTTTCAATTGCTTCCATCCATCCTTTTTTTAAGATGCTAATATTTATTCAAAATGCAAAGTCTGAAAAAAGGTTTGAACAAATTTATGAAGCTCACTTCAGGTTTTCAATGCATGAAATAAGCTTGCAGATGCGTTAAACTTATCTCTGGTGTCCAGTTATGTGCTACATTTTTTCTTGTTTGTAATAAATGTATAGTTACTAATCCGAGTTATTTTTAACACCCTCACAAATGTGTTTCACGCTTAGAAAATAGAAAATAAGCCTTAAAAATTTAATCAAGCATATTTTCCTTGCATTTCATTGTTATGAAGTTAGTATTGTTATGCAATTGATCACTATTATGACTTCAGTCATTTTGTGTATATTACACCTAAAAAATTATCTTATTTTCTCTAAGTATGCCACGGAACATTTTCAAGCAATTGAAAAAAAAAACTAACTTAACTTTGAGTGTGCAATGCAAAATTACGAAATTTCCGCTTTTTTTTTTTGGAATTTATGTAACATAAAAATGCATGGAATCGTGGAACAAAATGTAAATACAACATACAAGCTATTACAAAGCAAAGAATTAATTCTCCATTTCTGTTAAGATTTGCGGGAAGAGAGGTACAGAAGCTCATTTGTCTATAATTAGGGATGCACCGATAAGCAAATTGGCCGATTACCGACTACCGATTAATCGGCGAATGAGAATCGGCCGATTAATCGGCAGAGCCGATTAATATTCGGGTTTATTATTTTTTATATTACCAATTTCACCCTCACTGTTTTTTCCCTTTCTAATACAATTCTGATTATTAGAAATGGTTACTTATTTGTTTTTGACAATAGATTTGTTTTTCTCTATTTTTCCATGTTAAATAATTTCAAAATTTTATCAACTTCCATTGAAATTTTTTTAATATTTTTGTAAATAAAATTACATTTACACACTAGACATAAAAGTTATTAAAACAAATGGGGGGAGGGAAGCTGTGATGAGCACTTGAATTTAGGGGTGTTCATAATTTAAATTTATTTTTCAACTATAAGTAGCCATTTAATTCAAGACTTTTGTTCTTTGAAAATTAGAGGTTATTTAAAAGCAATAAGCTAAAGAGAAAAATATCGAGACATGAAAAATGTTGCAACATTGTCTATAAGTGTAGATTTATTCAGAATAGGAATATTAAATTATTAAATCATTTATATCAACCGAGAGACAACTTATATTATTATTATTATTTTGTATTTCATTCTTAAAATTATTTGTTTTGTTTTTAATCACTTCACTTTTGTAAAACGTGTAATTCTTGTGTTTGTAGAAAATTATTTATTTCTTGTTTATAAATTTATCCATCGTAATATTGTGTTCAAACACAGTTGAATTAATTTTATTTAAAACATCTTTTTCGCCGGTTGATCAGCAAAATTTCACTGATTATAAATGAAATTTTAATATTCATGTTTTTGAATTCCAACTTAAAATTTCAGGAATTCGCAGAGGGTTATCTTTTAAAATTCCAATCAGTTTTACGTTTTCAATGAACTATTTGTTTTGTTTTCACTCTGTACACACTTTCATACTGTATGTTATAGCAAGGATTTCAAAAAATTACATTTATTTACTGTTAATAAAACAATTTATCATAGTTTCTTGGTGAAGGTATACTTTAAAAGATAACATAAAAATTCGCCGATTAATCGGCAAGATTTTGCCGATTATTAATAATCGGCAAACTAGCGGATTATGGCCTAATCGATGCATCCCTATCTATAATCTTCGTGTTTGTTAACAGAGATTTCAACCATTCACAATTAATGTAAAACTTTCTGCAATTACTAAGTCCTTAGAATGGTGAAGTCCTGGAACAATTGAAATTCCCCGACGCGTGATGTATGTTTCTTTACGGTATTCTTACGAAATCGCAAAGATTTATCGAAGAGTAAAATAACCTTAGAAAATATTTTCAGCCTTTTTTTCTTTCTTTCATCGACATTTTTAGCATTCTTCCACCAAAGGAGTTCATTTAAGGAAATATTTATTGCTTAACCTTCATGTGAAGGAACTAAATTTATACTTTCAAAGCGTAAAAATATTTGTTCACTTACATTGATTTACCAATCATAAAGAGCTAAATACTTCGATGCAGATGCACTTAGTAGTTTCGAGTGCATCTGAACTAGTTCTAGATGTTCTTGTTCTTCTTGTCTGTACTACTACACAGTTTTGGTCAAAAACTGTGCATGTACACCTTTTTTTGTGATACAAAATTGAATATTTCAGCAAAATACGTAAGTCTAAGGTTTAGAAATGGTTCGCAAGCGGTGCTGTACGTCTAGTCCTTCCAAATTCAACAAGCGACACCCAAATCCGCGTGGCAATTCCGCTCTTGAAGATAAACAAGAAGTTCTGTCAAGAACTAAACGAGCCTACTTTCCCGTACATCGACATCGGCAATCTAGCATCTAATCAATATTCTCTTGAATATCTGAAACTGAAAATTATGTCAAACCTACCTTTATAACACTTAAAGCTGATTTCTAAAAGCAAAATATACCCCTCTCATCAGATGATCAGGACAAGTAAAAAGTAAATAAACGAGTAAATAAAGTTTTGTCGCACCTTTTAAAGAATGTAACTGCTATAGTTCTTCCGTAGAAAAATTTCACAATCGCTTTCAAATGAAAAAAAAATAAATAAAAATACAAAGAACATCAAAACACATTTTATCGAAGAAAGAAAAAAAACCTCGTTCGTTAATAAAATATCTCGAATTTTATTTTTAATCCGGTGCCAGTTGTTAAATATAAGTAAAGAATAAAATGCTCTCGTGAATGAACAATTTTTGTAATCAAAAAAAAAAAAATCGTCTGCCGAAAAAAAAAATAAATAAATAATAATAATAATAATAAATTAAACAAAAAAAATGAATAAATAAACAAAAAATCGTCTGCCCAGTCAGTCATTTTTTTCTGAGCCTGCATTTCCGCCATGTTTGCGGAGTCGGAGTCGGAATCAGAGTCCTCACAGAAGATTTTTCAGAAAAGTACTTTACATACATTTTTTATCAAAACCGTTTTCTTACACAGTTAGTTTGAAGGAAATCCGCCTTTAAGTTCAGAATCAACATTCAATTTAAATTTCCCAGCAGGCGCTCATGTTAAAATTTTTTTGAACGGTTCATCATTGAACGAAAAATGGTTCAAATTGAAAAGTGAAATATGGGAATGAGTCTCTCCGAGATCTTTCGAACAAAAAAAGTTTATTCAATTCGGACGGTTCACTTAAAAGTTATTAGGTGGAGAAAGGTTGCTTGAACGGTTCAATGTTGAACGAAAAAATGTTCAAATTGAAAATTTAAATACGGTAATAAAGTATCCTTGCCGAGATCTTTCGAACAAAAAAAAGTTTGTTTAAATCGGACTGTTCACTCAAAAGTTATTAGGGGTGAGAGGTTGTTTGAACGGTTCAATGTTGAACGAAAAATTGTTCAAATCGAAAATTTAAAAACGGGAATGAAGTATTCTTGATAAGATCTTTCGAACAAAAAAAAGTTTATTCAATTCGGACGGTTCACTTAAAAGTTATTAGGTGGGGAAAGGTTGCTTGATCGGTTCAATGTTGAACCAAAAATGTTCAAACTTAAAATTTAAATACGGTAATAAAGTATCCTTGCCGAGATCTTTCGAACAAAAAAAAGTTTGTTTAAATCGGACTGTTCACTCAAAAGTTATTAGGGGTGAGAGCTTGTTTGAACGGTTCAATGTTGAACGAAAAATTGTTCAAATCAAAAATGTAGATACGGGAATGAAGTATCCTTGAAAAGATCTTTCGAACAAAAAAAAATTTGTTCAAATCGGACTGTTCATTCAAAAGTTAGTATCGCGGGACCGGTTATTTGAACGGCTCAAAGTTGAACCAAAAATTGTTCAAATCAAAAAATCAAATACGGGAATGAGCTGTACTCGCCGAGATCTTTCCAACAAAAAAAAGTTTGTCCAAATCGGAATGTTCATTCAAAAGTTATTAGGGGGGGACAGACAGACCGACAGACAGACCGACCGACAGAACGACCGACAGACCGACACACAAATTCCCCATCTCAATACCCTACTTTCAAATTTTTAATTTTTCGATATTCATTTTACCTCTTTATTTTTTTAACTTGGCGATATTTTTTGGACTTGGCGATATTTTTTTTAACTTGGCGATTTTTTTTGGACTTGGCGATATTTTTTAGATGCATTAAGCTACTTTTCCTACTTTTTTCGTCTTTCTTTTATTTTTAATGGGAAAGTAGGCTAATAAAAAACCAAATATAATTACAAGGATATGGTGTCGTTCTGATAATAGGAAGTCTGGTCATGGATAAACATACTATGCTTGGAGAGGAATCAATCAAAAAAGTACGATGCTTCTAAATTTACAATCGTTACCAAAAATCTCATTCATAGTTTTTTCTTAATTAAAAAAATAACTTTTTAATTTCGTAGTACAATACTTAAAACTATGCATTAATAACTGCTCAAAAAAAAAGACCGTTAAAAATTGACTTATTACCTTATGCCTTTAGTAAAACATTCTATTTCTGTTTTTTTAAACAAATTCATTTGATTTAGAGAGTAGCTGGGTCATTCTACGTCAAGTGATCCAAAATCCGAGAAAAATTTTACCTTACATTTTTGTATTTCTTTCAAATTTGGCTCATCAGTTGTACCCCTTGAGGTAATCAAAAGTCTCAGTTTTTAGATTTTTATCTCTATTATTTCTTCATTTATGAGACGTTAAACTTTGGAAAAACCCTCGTTTTTCCATGGATAAGGGAACGTAAAAGGGACCATAACTCGGCAGCAAATAGAGATAGAATAATTTGGTAAATGGCATTTTAAGGTACGTTAGTTGTTGCTTAATATGATATGCAACATGACTAATTTGATAAAAATTTTCTTTTTCAAAAAATGAAATTTAAATTTCTCGAAAAACATATAATGAATTTTTTTCAAAATTTTTTCAAAAATTCTTGTGTATTTTATCTGTGTTTGTACCAATTTTTAGATTGGGATCTCAATGGGATCATATTTTTTTGAGTTTTTGAATAAAACTGTATAGGAAAAAAATGATATTTTTTAGATTCTATTTATTTAAATACTAAGTTACCTTGCTTGTGATGGTCTAAAAAGTAGTAAACAAGCATGAATATGTTTAAAGTGAGCTGGCATGAGCTTATAGAATTGTCAGGTTCACCCCCTCACCCCTTCCTCCCCTGCACAACTACTCTTTTTTAATTCAAAACTGTTCAAAATGTTAAAAAAAAAAACTAATTGATACAAAATGAATAGTAAACTTATTCAAAGTTGGTAAATGGGTTTCCTTATAACTAGACGAAGTATCCCCTCCTCCACCCAAATATACCATTAACGCTGTACAATTATGACATCTAACCTGGGGATTGAACTGACTATTATTTTTACTCTAGGTAAGTGAGCTAGCATTAACTTGTAAATTGGTTTTCTCCCTCTCCCTTCCTTCCCGACCCAACCATTTTCCCCCCAAACTGTTTCAAATGCTAAAAAAAAATCTTTTTGATACAAAATGAATAGTAAACTTATTTAAAGTTGGTAAATGGTTTTCCTTATAACAAGGCAAAGTAAAACATTTCTCCCACACAAATATACCATTAACGCTACACTAATATCTGTACCTCAGAACCAGACTAACGTAAGTCCATTTTCGTCCTTTTTCAGTAGAGGGGAAAGACGATGTATTCGACAATCGTTTTTCCCCTCTACCGAAAAATGACGAAAATGGACTTACGTTAGTCTGGTTCTGAGGTACAGATATGACGTCTCACCTGGGGATTGATTTGAGGATTATTTTCCCCCTAGGTATATATTGTTTTTCAGACGAAGTGTTTCTTTTTTCAATCCGACCTTCACAAAGTGTACTTCCATTCAGTATCTGAATTTAAACTTATGATTCATTTCATCCCCTCCCCCAGCACCAATCTTCAATTTTGAAGGAAGAAAAGAAACGGTTCGCCCCAAGATCATAGCAAACAGCAAAATAGCACTGTCTCTGTTATTTTTTCATTTATGAGACTTTGAACTTTGGAAAAACTCTCGTTTTGCATGGATAAGGTAATATAAAAGGGACCATAACTCGGCACCAAATACAGATAGAACGATTTGGTAAATGGCATTTTAAAGTACGTTAGTTGCCGCTTAATCTGATATGCAATATTTTATAAAATTTTATTTTTTAAAAAATGAAATTTAAAGTTCAAATTTAAATTTCTTGAGAAACATTTAATAAATTTTTTTGAAATAATTCTCGAAAATTCTTGTGTATTTTATCTATGTCTGTACAAATTTTTAGATTAGGATCTCAATGGAATAATATTTTTTTGAATTTTTGAATAAAACTGTATAGGAAAAAAATTATATTTTTTAGATTCTATTTATTTAAATACTAAGTTCTCTTGCTTGTGATGGTCTAAAAAGTAGTAAACAAACATGAATATGTTTAAAGTGAGCTGGCCTGAGCTTATAGATTTGTCAGGTTCACCATCTCCCCCCTTCCTCTCCCGCACAACCACTCTTTTTTAATTCAAAACTGTTCAAAATGTTTTAAAAAAAAAAAAACAAAAACTCTTTGATAGAAAATGAATAGGAAACTTATTTAAAGTTGGTAAATGGGTTTCCTTATAACTAGACAAAGTATCTCCCTCCCCACCCAAATATACCATTCACACTGTACTAATATGACGTCTAACCTGGGGATTGAATTGAGCATTATTTTCACCCTAGGTATATATATTGTTTTTCAGACGAAGTGTTTCTTTTTCGATCCGAACTTCAAAGTGTACTTCCATTCAATATATGAAATTTAACTTTATGATTTATTTCATCTTCTACCCCAGCACAGCACCAATTTTCAATTTTGAAGGGAGGAAATAAATAGGTCGCTCCAAGATCATAGGAAAACAGCAAAATAGCAGTTTCTCCTTGTTCTCATCGTTTTTCCTATTCTTTTCGCACAAAATTGAAAATAAATCAAATTATCAGATCATATGTCTGTGTCCCCATAACTATCTTTCCACATTATCTAGTGTGCAGCTGTTATTTAATTTTTTTAATTGTTTGTGTTCTTTTTCATTTTGTTATAAAGGAAAGTAATGCAACAAGATATATCTAAATACATATATTAAACAAACACTGCTTTTTTGATCACAACCTCACATGTTGTTTAACTTCTTTAGAGATTGCTCCCCCCCCTTACCCTACCTTCCCACTCCAAACTTTTATTTTTTTATCATCCCATCTAACCCCATTTCAAAGCCTTAGTCTCTACTGATGTCTGGTAGTGTTTCAGTTTGTTCTGTTTGTTACTCTTTCCTATTAGCTCATGAGCTTTGTCCAATAAGAGAAAGGAAAGGCAGTGATGGGGACTGACATATAACGTGATACTTTGATTTCTTTTCAGTTTTGTGTGAAAATAATGGGAAAACATTATGAGAACAAGGGGAAACAGTGCTATTTTGCAGTTTGCTATGATCTTGGGGCAACCCATTTATTTACTCCCTTCAAAATTGAAGATTTGTGCTGGAAGTTTAAATTCAGATATTGAATGGAAGTACACTTTGTGAAGGTCGGATTGAAAAAGAAACACTTCGCCTGAAAAACAATATATACCTAGGGGGAAAATAATCCTCAAATCAATCCCCAGGTGAGACGTCATATTAATATAGCGTTAATGGTATATTTGGGTGGGGAAAGGGTTGTATTTTGCCTTGTTATAAGGAAGGCCATTTACCAACTTTAAATAAGTTTATTGTTCATTTTGTATCAAAGAGGTTTTTTTTAGCATTTTCAACTGTTTTTGGGGAAAAAATGGTTGGGTCAGGAAGGAAGGGAGGGGGAGCTGACCAATCTACAAGTTAATGCTAGCTCACTTACCTAGAGTAAAAATAATAGTCAATTCAATCCCCAGGTTAGACGTCATAATAGTACAGCGTTAATGGTATATTTGGGTGGAGGAGGGGGATACTTCGTCTAGTTATAAGGAAACCCATTTACCAACTTTAAATAAGTTTACTATTCATTTTGTATCAAAGAGTTTTTTTTTTAACATTTTGAACAGTTTTGAATTAAAAAAGAGTTTTTGCGGGGGTGGATGGGGGGAGGGGGTGAACCTGACAAATCTATAAGCTCATGCTAGCTCACTTTAAACATATTCATGTTTGTTTACTACTTTTTAGACCATCACAAGCAAGAGAACTTAGTATTTAAATAAATAGAATCTAAAAAATATCATTTTTTTCCTATACAGTTTTATTCAAAAATTCAAAAAAATATGATCCCATTGAGATCCCAATCTAAAAATTTGTACAAACATAGATAAAATACACAAGAATTTTTGAGAATTTTTTTAAAAAAATTCATTATATGTTTTTCGAGAAATTTAAATTTGAAATTTAAATTTCATTTTTTGAAAAAAAAAATTTTATCAAATTAGTCATGTTGCATATCAGATTAAGCGGCAACTAACGTACTTTAAAATGCCATTTACCAAATTGTTCTATCTATATTTGGTGCTGAGTTATGGTCCCTTTTATGTTTCCTTATCCATGGAAAAACGAGGGTTTTTCCAAAGTTCAAAGTCTCATAAATGAAAAAATAATAGAGATAAAAATCTAAAAATTGAGACTTTTGATAACCTCAAGGGGTTCAATTGATGAGCCAAATTTGAAAGAAATACAAAAATGTAAGGTAAAAAACGTTGGATCACTTGACATGGAATGACCCTTACATGGGTTTTCACTATAGTTACATAGTAGTTTTTGGTCAGTTCCCCAACTTACCGACAGAAACAGCACTTAGTAACATAAAATAACCAATAGTATAAAACACATAAAATTCTTTAAAAGAAAAGTGTAGAGATTTAAAAAATAATTAACGACAGAGTAACATTCTGGCCATTTAGTTAATTCATAGTTTAATTACTTGATAAGAAATAGGATTGAAGCACTTTTAAAGGAGTTTCAAAAAGGTATTTAAGGATTTTCAAAGACTCTAGACCAGTTAAAATTCTTTAAAGCATTTCATTTGCACTTTTTAGTTTCTGACGTTTTAAAAGTTGATTGGACAGTCTTACGAAATTGTTAAAACTTTGAAAGACACATCTTTTAAAGAATAAAAATTGATATTAAAAAAATACTTATAAAGACAATTTTCAATCACTAGTACTGCAGAAAACGAAAAAGAATACAGGAAGGGTAATATTTTTTCTCGTGCTTAACATATTAATAAAGGAATCAATTACAAAGTAACTTCTAAAATACTGAATTAGGTATTTAATGAATAGTCAGAAATGAAACATGTGAGTCACAAAAAATTATTTTTGAAAATATGCTACAAAAAATGCTGGAATATGATTTTTGCATTACGCAGAATATTTTTTTAATCAAGGAGCTGAGTTTCCCACAACTTGATGCCCACCTCTCCATTTGTGTTAAAAACTTTAAAATTCAAAGTTTACAGCTATATTTAACAAAGTTTTCAAGGTTTTTAAGCATTTGTAAATGGATTTTTTTTAAGTAACATTTGTCTAAGATTGGTGAGCGTCCAACAAAGTAGAGGGTCTGTGAACGTATTCGTTTTTGTGTGGTCTTGTTTATTGAAGACATGTTTAGCTATTAAAATCCTTCGAGGGTTACAAATGCTTATAAATGGGGACCAACAAAGTACCCTCTTATTTGAATCAGGGCGGCGAGAAGCAATCTCAGCCTAATTGGAAACTAGGGGTCCGGCGATTAGGAGGTAAAAATCTGAGTGGTGTAAGTTTTGTAAGTTTTATGGGGGAGAGGGGGCGCTGATCAAACTGACAAGTAGCTTGCTTTGAGCCTGAATATATTTGGGAAAGAGAACTAGAAGTGCTAATGAGAGTGTTGTTTTCAATTATGTTTTGCAACTAATGAAAATTTGAATTGTCTTTTTTTTTTTTTGTACTTCTTCAAATTTTTACTCATTTAATAGTTAGAAGAAACAAAAAAAAAAACTTTTTTTTGCCATTTGAAATTAAAAAAAAAAAGCTTTTTTTTTCTATTTTACATTGTAAAACATTTCGGGTTTCGGGGGGGGGCTCGGGCCCGTCGGGCCCCCCCTCTGGATACGGCCTTGATTCCAGGGAGAAAATGGACAGATGATGTGAGTAAATTTTCCAGTAACATCTGTCAAAAACGAGAAAGTTTCCCATTAAAAGCAGTAACCATCTTGAAATTAAACTAGAATTTCATTGAAGAATTCAGAAACCTTCCCAATGAAAGCGAGTCACGTTTTTCCAACAAACCGGGACACTTTCAAAAGAAAATTTCAATTTGTTTTTCATCAGGTCTTGGCACTATCCTGATGTACCAGGAGCATTCTATTCATTCTGCATATAGTGATATTAAATTATGTACTTGAATGTATGTTAACTCACTACTATGTATAAAAAAAAAAAACTTACAAACATTTTCTGAAAAAGAAAATTATTTATTTTAAAATCCAAATAATAAGACGTTTTAAAAGAAAACTTAATAAATCAACGCCCCTGCATACTCGAAGTTTCAAACATGGTGATTAATCAGAAATTTTTGTCATCTTTGATTATTTTCCCAACAAAGTTTCATTGCATTTTCTAGATTGAAATTACGCATTGAGATGTTTTGTACAGTGGATGGGTCAATTTTTCCTCCAAGTTAACATTGGCCGCCAGTGACAATGCTATTGGCCATTTTCTTTTCATAATCGGCACGATGCACTGGCAGTTAGTATTTTTGTTCAGAAAAAAGTGGGTCACCAGTTTGGCGACCAACATAACTTTTAGTCGCCACTGGCGAGTGGGGACCTCCAGTCTCGACCTTTAAAGCATTTCGTTGTTTGCAAGTTAAAATAAGTTCTAAAGCTTTGAATAATGTTAAAGCACAATACATAATTTTACCAAACAGCTCTTTAAATGATGCGCATAGAGAAAAAAATATTTCCCGATAAATTTATGTTTGTCCAATCAGGTATTGCTGACAGGTGACTGCATGTACTTCAGTCTTTTTGAATTTTTAATTAAAAATTATTTATACTTAATTACATTACATTATCTTAATTACATTCGTGTTATACAGGACGAGATTGCTAGTTGTGGGATTCTGACTCCTAATAACGATATTGAGAAATGACTTCATATTTACTACCAAAACGTCCGCGGCCTGAGAACGAAAATACCTGATTTCTATAGCTCGGTTTCATCAGATAATTTTGATATAATTTGCCTCACTGAGACTTGGCTTTGCAATGATATTGACACAGATGATTTATTTGATAATAGATATACTGTTTTTAGGAGGGATCGTGATTTTGTTGCCAATGACTGTAGGCGTGGAGGTGGTGTAGTTATTGCTGTCAAGAACTGTTTTTCTGCTGTTCGTATTGATATGCCGGACTTGGACCTTGAGTCTTTGTGGATTTCAGTTAATCTAGGGTTTTCCCGTAAACTGTTGTTGTGTGTTATTTACTGTCCACCTGGTTTCAACAGTGATAAATATCTCAAGTTTTTTGACTGTTTTGATCGTTTTATTTCTTACGATAACATTTTTATCTGTGGTGATTTTAACCTGCCTAATATCGGTGATGTTGACAATGTTCCTATCATGGATTCTTGTGGAAGAAGTTTATTTAATTTTATGAATCTGTATGACCTTAAACAATTCAATGTTCTTAATTATAATAACAAATACTTAGACTTAATTTTATCTAATATTCAGTATTGTGATATTTCTGTTGATCGTTGTGATATTCCTCTTGTCTCAGAAGATCTGCATCATCCGGCTCTTGTAATTGATGTTAAATTTATGCTTGAGCGTTATAGAAAATGTTGTGCTAAAAATACTAGTTATGACTTTAAGAGAGCTGATTTTTTACAAATGTTTTGTATGTTTTCTGAAATTGACTGGAACTTTTTAAATACTTTTAATGATGTTAATTTGGCAGTCTCTGGGTTTTATAATGTTTTATTCAATGTTTTTAGTGAAACCATTCCCATGAAAATTAATAACAGGAAATTTCCTTTCTGGTACTCTACTGAAACCAAGAGGTTGATAAAGCATAAGAAAAAAGTTCGCAATTTGGCTTTAAGAAGCGACGATCCCAATGTGCTTAGTGAATTCAGAACTCTCAGATCTATTCTTAAGAGCAGCATTAAGGATGATTACAGTAAATATTTGCGTATAACAGAAAATAATCTTATTTCTGATCCTAAGAAGTTTTGGTCCTATTTTCATAAAAACTACTCCCCGCCTAACAAAATGTTTTACAACAATATGTGCTTTGATAATGATCGAGATATTGCTGGGGCATTCGCTAACTATTTTAGTTCTGTTTATCAAACTAGTTCTAGTTATGACAGGAATTTGAGTATTTATGACAATAATGTCTGTGACCTAATTAAGATTGATAAAATTACTTATGATGATGTGATATTTGCCATTGGTGCTTTAAAGTCCTCTTCAACCGTTGGGGTTGATAATGTGCCTTCTTTTATTGTTAAAGGTTGTGCTGATGGGCTAATCTATCCTCTTCTTATTTTGTTTAACCTTTCTTTAAAGACAAACAATTTCCCTGATGCTTGGAAGCATACAAAAATTATTCCTGTTTTTAAGGCAGGGAATAAAAATGATTGCAGAAATTATCGCCCTATTGCTATTTTGAGCCCTTTTTCTAAAGTTTTTGAAACAATTATATATAAAAAGCTCTTTTATCAAGTTAAAAATTTAATCTCACCTGCTCAGCATGGTTTTTTCCCCAGACGTTCTACGAGTACCAATTTGTTTTGTTTAAATAATAAAATAATTTCGTCATTTGAAAGTAGTGGTCAACTTGATGTTGTTTATACTGATTTTGCAAAAGCGTTTGATGTGGTTGACTTCGGTATTCTTTTGCGGAAATTGAACTACATTGGCTTTCACATTAATCTTACTGACTGGTTTTTTTCATATTTAAGTTGTCGTATGTTATGTGTTTATATTAATGGTGCTATTTCTGATGATTTTACTAATACTTCTGGCGTGCCGCAAGGCTCTAATTTAGGACCTTTGCTTTTTATTTTATTCATTAACGATATTTGTGATACTTTTCAACATTGTGATTACCTTCTTTTTGCCGATGATTTGAAACTTTTCAGAGACATTCGTACTACTGCAGATGTTACTCTTTTACAAATCGATTTTGATAATTTGCACCAGTGGTGCATTCAAAATAGGCTTTTTTTGAACATTAGTAAATGCAATGTTATGAGTTATAGTCGTAGATCTGAGTCATTCATTCATTCGTATAAAATTAATAAACAGTGTTTATCGCGTCTTGACTTTATTAAGGATCTGGGGGTCACTTTTAGTACTAAGCTTGATTTTACAATACATATTAACAACATCGTTTCTAATGCTTATAGGGTTCTTGGTTTTCTAAAACGTAAGACTAAAGATTTTTCTAATGAGCAAGCAATTAAAGCGCTTTATTTTTGCCTTGTGCGCTCCAAACTGGAGTATTGTAGTCTTATTCGGGATCCTTATTATAATAACAAAATTAAAATTATTGAGCAAATTCAATCCAAATTTATTTTTTATCTGTGTTACAGAACCCATAACCATGATTTTTTGACGTATTCATACTCTAATTTATGCAATATTTATCATGCTCCAAACCTTAAGTCACGTCGTGAACTTTTGTGTCTTCTTTTTTTTTATAAAGCCCTTAACAATCTTATTGACTGCTCAGATATTATTAATTCCATCCATTTTGCTGTTCCAAATAGAACTCTTAGGAGTCATCTGTGTTTTAAAAATATTTTTACAAAGTTTAATTATGTTGATAATTTTTGTCTTTTTAAATTTTACAAACTTTTTAACTCTCATTGTCGCGTTTTGGACATTTTTAATATGTCTTTTAATAATTTTAAGTCTATTTGTTTTAATATTTTAAATGTGTAATTTGTTTTAATTCATTTGTTGTCTTTTAAAATTTTACGAAATTTTAATTCCTTGTCTTGTTTTAGATATTTTTAGACATTTTTAAGTCTTTTAATTATTGTAAGTCTATATTTTTCAATATTTTGAATGTATAAATTGTTTTAATTGTTCTTGTTTTACTTGCCACTGTTACTGGATTCGTCTGTTGTGCGCAATACTTTAAATAAATAAATAAATAAATAAATAAATTATTATTATGCAAAATATACATTATTATTACACAAAAAATAAATATTAGTGCATAAAATAAGGTTTCGCTAATTTGTGCTTGATATCTGTTGTTTACTAATGTTAATTCCCCTTTTGTCTATTTTTTAGAAAAAAAAAATTAATAATATTTAGTTAAAAATCATTGGGTTTTTGAATTCTCACTCTTGTGGACGAGTGATTCTCATGGGCGAGTAAAGCATCATGGAAAATTTAAAAATTGAAGTTATTAGTTCAAATTAAAAAATCATATCCCATTAGTTCTGAAAAGTTTCTTATTTGATATAAATATCTTTTGTCAACAATTAAATTTTAATTAGTTTTTGTATCTTAAGGATACAGTACATAACTATGAGCAACAGGACTGAAAAAAGTTGGCTTTATCAAAAAAAAAAAAAAAAGAACGATCTGCCGGTTTTTATTGAAAAACACAGTCTGTTTTTGATTTTCAAAATTATATCCTCTATTTATATAAATGACCTCCACAAATTTTAATAAGGTAACCGTAATGGCAATTTAAGCACTGAAACAAAACCTTCGCTGTAAATAAAATAACAAAAGTAATGCATACAAAAAAAAAAAAAAAAAAGCTGCAAATCATTCAACTGTCCGACAAAATGCTGACAATTTTATCGCATGGTTTCCCACTTGACGCTTTTAAAAATCAATGCTATGAAAACTAAAGGTTTGTTACCTAATGATTTTTGTTTTAAGTTGCACAGTTGTCCTTCAACTTCTGTATCAACGGGGGAGATTTTTTTCAGCCTATGGTTCCAGTTCAAACAAAGTGGGGGATGGTTTTGGTGCTGGAAAAAGACAAAAAAAATTAGAGAAAGTCTATTGTTATTAAAAGCTGAAATCAAATGATTTGGAAAGTACTTCAAGTAGCAGCAATTTGCATCTGTATTCAGTAATTGAAAAATTTATTTATTTATTATTATTTTTTTTATTCACTTTTACATCATTTTTATAGCTAAAAATACTGTCAGCCCAGCTTAAACGAATACTGTTGGTTCCAAGCATTATTATTGAATTAAGTGGGGCATTTGATTAAGCGGTGATCTTTAACATTGCGACTATGGCATCGGAAAGATTCGGTTCTGGGATGTTTTATTCGTATAAGCAGGGTATTAGTTTATCCATTACCCAATTAAGTGGGGGGGGGGGGACAACGACAGTACATTTATTAGCTTAATTTCCAATTATTATTTTTCCAATTGCTTATTAATGCAACATGACATTGTTAATTATAATTGTTTTTAACTTATTTCATGCTAAAATGAAATAGGTGAGCTTAAAATTGATAATTCATTGTTAATCCTAATCTTTGTTGGAAAATACTCATATTTAACTGTTAATTTTTATCTATTTGTATTCTCAAAGGCTTATCTCTATTGCTCTATATATTCAAAATTGAAAGAAAATGGCCATTTTGAGACAAAATTTTCATTTTGAGCTTTTTGGATTTAAAAAAAAAAATAAAAAAAATAAAAAAAAAACCACCTGTGTGAATTCTTGTGCATCCATGAACTTCTGTACCAAGTTTGATGAAAATCTGACAAAAACTGGATTTGTATAAGGAACATACAAAGAAACATACAAATATACATCCATTTTTATATATATAGATTTACAAATTATAGATTACAAATTTTATTTTTATTTTAAAAAGATTTAACTTAACTCGACTAAATCCCAAATTGTTAAAAAAAAAACAGAAATATATATAGTCAGTGACGGACACAAAGGGGTCCCCTCCCTAATGCCACCTAATATTTTTCCCATTGTCTATAATCCTATTTATATACCTTAAGATCGTGCAATAGGGCAAAAAACTTACAATAAAGGAAAAAACGTACAAGTTGGCAGGTATGCAACTTCCTTATACAGCATGCAGCAAAAATGGTGATTGACAATGTTGACAGCAAACTTTTCATCATCCGCGAGTCTTCCCCCTTTTTTACAGTGACGACAATTAGAAAAAAAAAATAGAAATCCTGAATTTGTGTAGCTCTAGAGATTTTCTAGCTTTTGCACAATTTTGCAATAAACGGTATCATATTTCAATATTCTCTTCACATTCTACTCATACTAATTTTCTTGATCAATTTTATTTTTTAAATTTATTAGGATTTTAATTTAAACACCGGACTGAAATTTTCAAGTGGGCGAGGCAAAACGGCAAGCATGCAAGAATACAGAATATGAAGTATAAAAAGAATTTAAAGTAACGATAAGCATAAGAGAAGTTAATTCCAAACAGTAGAACTATATATAAAAGAAGAATGAAGGGATTTTAGAGGCAGATGGAATGAGATTTTGATATGTGAAAAAAAGTGGAGACTGACCAAAATAAAGGCTAAAATGTAGAAAGTTGTGCAACACATAAAAGTGAGTGAGTACGAAACAGGATTACTTTTTCACTTCATTTTAAGGACTTTCCAAGGGCTCATCAGAAAAATCAAGTACTTTTAAGACTTTTTAAGGACCCATGGAAAAATCAAGTACTTTTCAGGGATCCTTAGTTAACAAAGTAAAAATGCAAGGACTGCGGGAGCCCTGACGTATACATATTCATCAACCTGAGACAAGTATTTTACTAATGCTTTTTTCCCCCAATTTTGTTTTTTTTCACTAAATAATTTTTCAACTGAGCTTAAACCCTGTAGCAAAGAATATATATTAAGCGAAAATGGCAAACACAAATAGACAAAATAGTACCTAAAACTGGAATTTATTATAGATCCATCAGAAAAAAATGATATGTAACAAATTTTCAAAAAAAAAAAAGAAAAAAAGAAAAACCAACAAGCAATAAATAGTGTCATACACATGAATCCACGTCCAAATAAATTGGCAATAAATTTACTAATGCAGCCATTGTATTGAGAGAAAGGCAGAACGAAAGAGAAATGTAGAAAAACAATTGAAATCAGTTGATTTCTAAATAAAGTATTTAAGCAAAAGATTAAAAAGTAAAAATTAGGAAAAGACCAGACAAACAAATTACATGAATGGGGAATGACGGGGAGATGCCAGGTTACATCAAAAATAGTGAACGAAGACCAATTATAAAAATGGAAGCAGCACTGAAAAGAAAAAAAAAACATTAATGCAGTAAGATTGGCAACTGAATACACTGGTTCCCCAGAATGTGGGGTGACTACCCAAAATCAAGATCTGACCAGTCTGGGCATTTTTGAACAGTTCAGCAGTTGCATTAATGCTGGGCTCAAATATATCCTTTGGTTGCTGTGTGAATCGATGGCACACGCATTCTTTGACTTCATCATCCATTTTAAATTCCCGCCCTCCAAGCAGTGCTTTTTTTCAGTTCCCCAAAGATTTGTGAGTCAAATGGGAACAACCCTGGCCTGTCCCCCCAAACCCATTCACAACCCGAAACACAAGTGCCAGCAAAGTTCATTCTTTTAGGAATGGGATCAAACTGAAACATGCCAGTAAACTTGCTTGTGATGGCATATGTTGCAGGACAAAGCTACACCACAAACAGACATTTCAACAAGAAAACCTCCACAGAAGTTTCAGTGGACAGTCCCCCCCCCCCCCCCGTAAAACAAGATCTATGACTTCCACATGTTTGGTGAACTTAAAAAAAAAAACACAGCACGGACACTCATTTTAGACAGACGATGAAGTAGAGGAGAAAGTGTGCAACTGGTTCAAACAGCAACCAAAAGATTTTTACGAGCACTGTGTATTAAGCAACTGGGGTTACAATGGGGTAACTGCACAAACACCAACGGACAATAATACTTTCGAGTTTGGTTGATAATTACTAGAAAATCGCCTCTGACCAGGGTTCGCCAAAGTGGGCCCCGCCCGAAAGAACCCTCTCGGTTTTTTCGGGTGGGCCCACTTGAAGAAACCTACTAAGAAAGTACATTGGGTTTTTTCGAAATTTATACTGCATATTGCAAACATTTATTTTAGAAACAAACTAAATATAACAAATTTTTTGATCAATATTAAGCCTACAAAATAGTACTTATAAATTTAGTTATGAGGTCAGTGAATGGATTTTCTAATTTAGACTATGATTACAGACTTAGAATGCTTAATATGTAGAGTCTTGAGCAAAGGAGAGCCAGAGGGGACATGAGTGCACCTATCGACTGCCGTAGAATGACCACCAGGGTCTTTTCGTAAGCCAGCAGTCAGAGTCGGTGTCCAAATTTATTATTAAGCCACCAAAACATTACATACAATAAAAATAGAACAAAACAAATAACATTGTACAATACAAAAACAGCAAAACAAAGAACATACAAAACACAAAGATATGTGATACCAGGGACATGATTCAATTATTTAAATTTATTAAAATGAATGATGTTGCAGGGTTAGATTTTTGCACGGAAAGCAGGACAAGGAGTCATTGTTTTAAGCTGTTCAAATCTCCGGCTAATCTGGAAATTCGGAAAAATGACTATTTTAGCAGGGTAGTGGGAACTTGGAACAGTTTACCGGAAGAGGCGGTAAGGAGCAATGGAGTAGATAGATTTAAGGGGGTCATTGAGTTTCATTGGGGTCTATCGATTGACTAGGACCAGCCCAGTTGGGCCCAGAGCCTGCTGCTGGTCGTTGCATTTGCATTTGTATTTGATAAATAGTGTGTTACAATAGTTAATGTTACTCAGTACCCCGTCCAGAATTTGCCATCTTCCTTTCCTGACAACTTATTAGGCATTAAGAATAAAACTATATGTAAGTTTTACACTATTTGTTGTTTTTTTCAATAGTTAGATCAAAATAATTATTCTAATCTATAAATTCAATTCAATATCAGTTAAAAATATAATATTATTTTTTAAAAAAATATTAAAATGATGTTTCTAAATTAGCGGAAAAAGAATTATTTTAGGAGGTCACAGTGACCTCTCTTCAGGACTCCTCCTGATTCCATGAAAAGTAATAAAGAATGATTCTTGAAAAAACACCCAGATGGGCTGGGCTTTTTGAAACCCTGCCTCTGACATGTTATTTATTGGCTGCTCTTTAAAAAATCATTGCCAACTTATTCCAAAGTAGTTTCCACTACATGACACTATTTATTATTCAACAGATTTTGAGGGAAATTAATTGTTTAACGATATTTCTTGATTTCATTTCATTTCACACTCCAGGGTCCCCCGTACCTACCACAGCTTCGTGGTTTAACCGGAATAGGGCCCTGAAGAGCGCTCTGTTCTTAATTTTGAACCAGAACCTAGGGTCAAGCAAACCCTAGGCCCAGCACCCCCAGAGGTATCGTTTCACTTGGAGGACTTTGTGACCACAACATTTTTAACGCCTCCCAGCCACCATTAATCAAGACGGTGGATCTTTGATCGGCTGAGATCGAACCCGGGTCCCTCCGGACACGAGTCCAATGCCTTACCGATCGGTCCAATACGGCCCGTATTTCTTGATTGAATAATGCAATAAATATCAGCTATAGGTATTATTTATTTTGGGTATTTTGTTCATCTCTCTTAAAAAAATCTGGTATGGACCCCACACTACTTCCTTTTACACGTAAATTTCTTAGTAGTTGCCTTAAGTGTTAAAAAAAGTGCTTGGAGTAAGCAAGGTAACAATTCAAATATTTACTCCCCTAATCTGCCACAAAACTATAAAAATATGTTTTACAATTGTTAATTTTCTAAATATTGCTGATTTTAATACCATTCAGTGAATTTTTCGCAAAATATCGCCAATAGCGCCAAGTTGAACTCAAATTCTAAAAATAATTTTTTCTCCACCTTGGCAATATGTCGTCAAGTTGGCGTCAAACACTTGGCGACATATCGCCAGTGGTTGCGCCAATTCATATCACTTGAGTCTGCATTGAAATTAACACAAATTTTCCCCAAAAAAGGGACAAAACACCCCCTTGGGAACATTCGATTGCAACCACAAGGGGAGGTGCACAACTAGACCATCCTCAGAGCCTACATACCAAACTAGAAGCTTCTACGACATATAGTTTTTGAGTTATGCAACACACATACATACGTACATACAGACATCACAAGAAAACTCGTCGTAATTAACTGGGGGGTGGTTGAAAAGGATTTTTCAGCTGCTTATATGTTAGTAGGTACATTTATGCAATTGCTGACAGGTCGAAATAACTGCTGAACATTCAATCGGGGGTGAGCAAAATCAAAATTTAGACTCAAATTTGAGTGATTTTCTTTTTTGCGATCACAATACTTCCTTTACTACGTAAAAGGAAGTAAAAAGGTGGTCTCTTTCTTAAAAAAGGTCAGACTCGCCAGCTTTTTAAAATTGTGCTTTACAACGTATAACATGACCTCTATATGTTTTAATAAGGAAACCAACGTCAATTTAAGTAATAAAACAATAAGTTTGCTCCCAAGACCTGCAATAGGTTGTTGCTCAGAAAAGAAGGAGGTAAAAAAACTGCAAGCCGCTCCAACCACCTGACAAAATCCATACAATTTATCTGGAATGGGCTCACTCAAACTTGTAGAAATCAAGGCTTCTAAAAGTAAACTTTTGTTACCTACTGATTTTCGTATCAAGTTGCTCAGTTGTCGCTCGACGTTTGCATCAATTGAGGATATTTCATCAACCTATGGTTTCATTTCGAACAAAGTGGGAGATGGTTTAGGCACTGAAAAAGACAAGAAATGAGTGAAAGTGTATTGTTATTGAAAGGCTAAATCAAATAATAGGGAAATTGCTTCGAGTGGCAATACTAACATGTGATCTCGTGAAAAATAATATAGCATTTTTTTTTCTTTAAATAATTTTAATTACATTGAAAAAGGTCATGTTCATAATAAATATGTTTTTCCTACTTTTGTGGAATACATTTCTAAACAATAAGCAAATTTCAATCTTATTTTGCACAATTTGATAAACATTAAAATTAATTATATTGTTGAAATAAATGTGGTCTTGATTCCAATATGTTTTGAAAATAAAAAACAGGGATCAAAGTGGCCAACTGAAAAAATATAGGACACATTTTGAAAAAATATAGGACACTTTTTGGAAAATATGGAACATTGAAAAACAAAAATATGCATGATATATAATAATTATTCATTCATATATAGTTAGACATCATATTAAAATACTTACCTTTTAGTGTCACTGATGCCCCCCACATAAGTTAATATTCTCTTCCTTCTCCATTTAATTCTCCCCCCTCATAATATAAAAATTTAATTTATCACAAAAAATGATAATAATATGGTAATGAACACTTTATTCCAATTGAAAATATGAGATAATTACATTCAGCCCCAAGTAGCATCAACTCATCGGATTTTGCTCGGCCGATCAACAAACTCCTCGTAAACTGATCCTGTAACGCATGATGACATCGTTCCGATTAGTATCCGAGCACGGTTTTCGATTAGATACTTTTCATCGGAAAGCGATATCCTTCCGATCAACTTTCCCGATGAAAATAAGATGAGCTATATTCCATCGGGAAACGATATCCTTTCGATCAAGTTTCCCGATGTAATTCCTCGGCACGGGACTGCTCTGGTCGTAAATTGCTCCAAATCTCATCGTATTCTCATCGGATTTTGCTGATCGGATTCTGCTTGGCCGATGAGAATTTCATCAGGTTTCGATGAATGGCCGATCATCGGCCGATGAGATGATGCTACTAGGGGCTGCTCGACTGTTTCTAAGCAGTCTTTAGTTAGTTTCTTATTTCCTGCCGTTATCAATGCTGTCCCTGCCTCAATATCAGTCATGGATTTTCGTTTCAGTCCTAATTTCAACTCGTTGTTTCCTTCATCTATCATTGCTTGAGCAGAATAATTGATATTTTTTAATCCTTGAAGTTTGTTTCTCGAAGTTTTTGCTACATCATTCACTTTAGGCTCTACATTTTTCTGTTTTTTCCCCCACTTTTTCCTTCTCTTTTTTCTCCTTGTATTTTGAATATGCTGTTTTGTAATATTGTATCATTTCTTTACTTACGTCGACTTTCTCAGCAAAGTGTTTAACGGAGTCTTTAATGCTTCTAAGTCCAACTATAGTGTCCACTGTCCAAACTAATATTCGGCTCGTCACTGGTTACATTTTTTTTTATTTATAGAAAAGCCTCTTTCAACAGAAGCTTGTCCATGAGAAAAGGTTAGAGCTGCTTTAACCAGTGTGGTTAGGTTTGGGTAGCGAATATATTCACTTTGGTCCTTCATGTTGAAAGCGAAATTCCAGTACCTTGTCAACAGGGTTATCTGCTGTATTCTCAGGAATATCTTCATCACTGACAAACATGTGCCGCTCATCAGTTACTTTGTCGATGTTATTTTCAGGTATCACCTGATGTAACATACACTAGGTGGCCAAAAGTATCTGGACACTTTCAAAAATTCACATTTTTACATATAGCTCGAAAAATAAGCAATCAATTGTTCTTCAACTTTAATCACACAAAATATAGGCTTTACCGAACATTTCCAAGTATAAATTAAATTACCCTTGCATTTGGGGACGACAAAAAGGGGGGTTGAAAGAAAAACGGCTTTTTGACCATAACTCTTCGAAAATAGCTCGGAATAATCTATAAATTTCAGTAATTAATTAGCATACTATGTATAATTAATGTACAAATTTTTATGAACGTATCACTCTTACTTCTGAAGATATGAAACATTTTTTAAAAAACGGCAATTTTAATTGAAGGATTTTTGCTCATAACACGCAGAGTTTTTGATCAAACCTTATCAACACTTCAAGAAAGATGACAAAATACAAGAGAAAAAACATACTAAAACGGTAAATAAAAATATTAAAAATCCGATGAGATATGAACGTTAAAAGGAAATAATTTTTCGCGGCGCATGCGTGAACGACAGAAATTTATAACTACAAAAATATTGTAGCCTGATTTATACTGCATCTTATACAAAAAGTTCCAGTTGAATATCGTAAAAATTGAAAAAGATATCAGCGATCTAGTGAGCTATAATTCATTCATTCGCAGACAATACATAAATGGCAAGGGGTTCTCCACAAATAGTGTGGTAACAATTGAGCATTTTCTTCAATGTTAAATTGTATACAGTTTGAAAATTTATATTCGGCATAGAAGTCACATTTCGCCTATTCGGCCAAAAAGACCTTATAAGTAGGTAGCCAAAAGTATCCGGACACCCTGAAACTTTGGTTTTGAACGATGATGCAATAACCTTTAATTTAAAAATAGCTCTTTGTGGACAGACCCTCACTTTTTATGTATTGTCTGCGAATGAATGAAATACAGCTCACTAGATCGCTGATATCTTTTTGAATTTTCATGATATTCAACTGGAACTTTTTATAAGATGAAGTATAAATCAGGGTACAATATTTTTGTAGTTATAAATTTCTGTCGTTCGCGCATGCGCCGTGAAAAAATATTTCCTTTTGACGTTCATATCTCATCGGATTTTTAATATTTTTATTTACCGTTTTAGTATGTTCTTTCTCTTGTATTTTGTCATTTTTCCTAACGTTTTGACAAGGTTTGATTGTTAATATTTGTTTGATTGTTAATCCCTTCAAATAAAATTGTCATTTTTTAAAAAATGTTTCATATCTTCGGAAGTAAGAGTGGTACGTGCATAAAAATTTGTACAGTAGTTATACATTGTATGCTAATTAATTACTGAAATTTATAGATTATTCCGAGCTATTTTTGAAGAGTTATGGTCAAAAAGCGGTTTTTCTTTCAACCCCCCTTCTTGTCGTCCCCCAAATGCAAGGGTAATTTAATTTCAACTTGGAAATGTTCGGTGAAGCCTATATTTTGTATGACTAAAGTTAAAGAACAATTGATCACTTATTTCTCGAGCTATATGTAAAAATGTGCATTTTTGAAAGTGTCCGGATACTTTTGGCCACCTAGTGTATTACACAGCTTTCTGATTACTGGCAATGTATGATCAATTGTTTCTTTTCTGACTATAGGATGCAACACTTGCAAAGAGTATAACAACTGATTTTGTAAAGGTAGCTTTTTGGCAAGATGGTCAAAAACCGCAACATAAAAGTGTTTGGCATTAAGGAGAAATATATCTTTTAGCTTTACTTTCAATTGCACGCCACGCTTTTAGAGCAGTTCCCCACATCAATTGATTTTAAGGAAACACAATCTGTTACTGGATCTACATCGAGCAATTTTCCTCTGGTTTTCCCTTTGAGAGCTTCTTCTTTGATGAAGCACAGCTTAATTTTCAATAACAGGTCATGCAACTCATCATGCAAAAGGTGTATTAGTGTCTTCTTTTGCTGAAGAAACTTCAGTATATCCTCAAATAATAACCCAACGCTAATCATAAAATGCAAGTAGGATTGCAGTAAGGGGTCTTTTAAAACCTTCCTGATACTTGTGTATCTATCAAGCTTTACTAAAAACATTTTCTGCTGCGGGAGATCTATAAGAAAGTACTCTTTTAAATCTGGCAACAGCTCAAGCATACGTTCACATACAGCAACTACAGAAAGCCATTGGTTACTCACAAACCTTAACACTTTGGAACATTTACAATCAAAACTATCCATTTGTTTTTGCAAATCTTCCTTCCTTGAAGGAAATACGGCTAACTAAACATGAATATTTTGCAAAAAATCAATATAATATTTGCAAAATCTTCTATTAGAAGTACTTTTTCCAAAAGCATTATGAATTATGTGCAAATTGCACGTTCCCACATTCACTATTCCAGTTTCTCTCAAAGTTCTCACTTCCTTTTCCATCAACTGAAACACTGTTTTGTTCACATTTGGTCCATCAGACCCAAGCATCATTAAGCATTTAAAACTAATTTCTCTAGCTTGTAGTACATTTTTAATGGCAGCGAATATAGTTAGCGCTGTGGCATGCCCCAGCAATTCGCTACCAAGGTATCTTTCAGCTATTTCATTATCTCTAGTACTCCAAAATCTGATGTACACATCTAGCTGCTTTAAATTTTGGTCATTTAAAGTTTCATCAAACATATGGTGTAGTAAGGATTTTCTTTCACGAATTCATTGGTGATGAGCTTTAAAAAATATGGGGCAAGTCCATGGGATATTAGGAAACTTTAGTTCAGGATAAAGACATCCCAGAGCATATTTCTGATCCTGGAAAAATGGTTGACACATTTTTAACTACATTGTTTGACAAAAAAGAGTAATTATTTAATGCTGCATGAATTATCCAAATTATTTCTGATTTGGAATACTGAATCATCAGGATTGAGAGTCCATGGTACTTTAGTGGCTGTAGATGTAAATGCTCCACAACTTAAACTCATACCTTTGCCCTCAGCAAACACAAAATGTGCTTGGGACGTGTCCTGCTTTGTAAGATATAGCTTTTTGTGATTTGAGGAACAGGAGTGCTGCAGTAGTTGAGCTTTTCCACTGTTTCCGATTTGCACGGTAACTCTGCACAGAGAACAGTAAGCAGAATATTCATCATTTCCCTTGATGCACCATTCGTTAACTATTGCTCCAACCTTATCTTTCAAATCCAACCAATCCTCGCGAAAGCGAGTCAGACGCCTTGGCATGTTTCAAAAATAAAGTGACGTAAGAAAAACAAATAACTAGCAACAAATTTCAAATAAATTGAAAAAAAAACTGCCAACACTTTCACTGAGAGAACGATGAAGATCCTTTGTTAACGCGCGACCACGTGAAATACAAAAACAGAAACCCCTAACGTTGCCAAAGCTTGACAAACAAAATTCTTTGAACTGCTTTGAAAAGCGTAATCATCCGGACCGGTTTCTTTGACGTCACAAGAGCAACTCCGTGCTTCGCCAACCCTAAACGCCGTAGGAGGAAAGAAAAGGTGTTCAACTGCAGTGGGAAGAAGAGGAGAGCTGGCGCTAGCATCGAGCACGCACAAACATCGCCCTCTCACACTGAGTCACACTTTTGACCCATTTGGAAATTTGAAAACATGCAAAATAGACAGTAGAGACTAGGGCCGCGACATCGATGTTGATGTTTTGGGTTCTATGTTTTTTCTGGTGTCGATGTTTTTTCATTTTGAATTAAAAATTTAATAAAATTTCTCACGGAGAAGTGACATCGATAGAAAAACATAATCTTAAAAAAAAAAAAAAAAAAAAAAAAAACATTTACATTAAAAAATAGACCCAACAACATTCAATTTCGGAATCATCATCACCAATGTCGATACAACATACGATATGCACCCGGAATTAATGTCTGACAAAAAAAAGTACAGGAGCCCCTTAGTTATCATTTATTGAATCTCATTTTCACACGCAAATAGTCTGAATTCCTGTCAAACATGCGAAAATTCGTCAAAATTTGAAAAGTGTTACAGCTGAGCTCCTATGATCTACCATGCAAATTAAGCTCAATTATGTATTAAATCCACAATGTCTGGCATAGAAAAAGAAAGAAAAGTAAATCTGCTGCTGTCAGTGTGTTTGGAATTTCCCAATACTATATCTCTTTAACTGAATAATAAATGCACCAGCGGGTGACCGAGCTCCGCTCGAGGAAAACAGGTGTCGAAGCTAACTCGAAGATTTAAATTTTCAATTGTGATTTATCAAAACATCATATGCCATAAGAAAATTTGTGAAACCATTGGTGAAAAGATAACCGGTTAAAGTGCACCATTGTAAACTATTCTAAACAAAGTTTCGGAAAGGGAATTATTCTATACAAAGATTAAGTTTGAAAAGTCATAGAAAATAAAATGTAAGTGATAATAAAAAAAAACCTATACAATTAAAGAAATGGTACAAAGTGAGCAGTGTAAAGATTGAAGTGTGTTGAAGTTCAATATTTTTGACAAATTTATTTAGAAAAACCAAAACCTCGTGATTCCTCGTGGCCAAAAACCCCAGACCCCCAAGTTTACCGGAGTTAATTAATTCTGGGGCGATTTTCGACTTGGCAACCATTCCTCGTATTATCCCTAACGTGTACCAGGGGACCGAGCCCGCTCGGTTAAAAAAAAAAGAGGTTTGTAAACTCGTGTTTTTTTCTAAAGTGCGAAGTACTTATTTAGATAAACTTGAAAAGCATTTTTGAGTCTTTGGTTGCAATTACGCATTCAAAACAGCCGTAATTTATTTTAAAAAACACAACCCTATTTAATCCATGCTCACCGTAAAATCACACCTAATTTAATTTCATTTGGCGCCGAAGGATGCAGAGTCTCTGCTCTCCAGTACGCATTTGGTTCCAGTTGGTTTTGACTTTCACTTCACTTCACACTCCAGGTCCCCCCCCCCCCCGTACATACCACAACTCGCTTTTTAACCGGGATGGGGCCCTGAAGAGGCCTCTGTTCATTTTTAACCAGGCCCAAGGGCCGAGTAAACCCTTGGCCCAGCACACCCCAGAGGTTTCGTTTCACTTGGAGGATTTTGTGACCACGAACATTTTTAACGTCCCCCAGCAACCATTAATGAAGGCGGTGGATCTTTGATCGGCGGCTCGATCGACCCGAGACCCTCCGGTTACGAGTCCGACGACTAACCGATTGGACAACTGCGGCCTCAGGCCCCTATTTTGACGAGCCGACGCATCAAGATTACCACTTAGGATCCAGCGCGTTTGTGAGGATTGTCTTTTCTGGCCAGTTATCGCTTTTTGGTAACTTTTTACGTAAATTAACAAAGCTTGGCAATGTCCCGAAACTTTGCTCTGGTAACCCTAATTCCTCAACAATGAAAAATGAAAGTGAAAGTTAATAAGTTGGATCCAAAGTGGTGAAACTTAAGCTTGATGCGTCGGCCTGTCTATATAGCGGCTCTACCGCTGCCCATACCCAATTCTAACTTTATTTTGATCGATCTCTTTTAAATTTCAAACCAATAACAATTCTAACATGTTGCCAAAAATTATTTGTTAAATACCATAAAAACATAAATTTAAGCTGATGTGATTAAATATGAAATCCATTGTTAGCACGCGGTTGCTATGAAACGGTAACAATAAGAGAAATCATAAAGAAAATGGCGTAGTAAGAAATCTTCTCAAACATTTAATGAATCCTATCTGTAACTCCGAACTTTTCGACCGTAGCGCTTCAAAACCGATGCCAATCGATTCTCCGTGGCCAAAAACCCCAGACCCCCAAGTTTACCGGAGTTTATTTATTCTGGGGCGATTTTCGACATTACAAACATCTCTCGTATTATAGTATAGGATTTAAAATAAACAGAGGGATATTTTCTTGACACATCATAAACATTAACTGCGACAGGAAAACCTTCTCTGGCCTGTTTAGTTTGTTTTTTGCAGTTGACCTGCAAAATGCGGTGTTGTACGTAATTTCACTCACAGGTAAATTCACATTTCTAGCTCCTAATAATAATTGTTCATTGTTTGAAAAAAAATTGTGTCTCATATAATCAAAATAATTCTTTCTCATCAGTGAAGTGACGGTAAATGCTATGATACATTTTTTTCTTGGATTCATTTTCGAGGTAGATTAATTTCCAATGTTATTCAAATAGAAA
>JAXGGA010006049.1:0-72973 GCA_038373865.1 Uloborus plumipes
CACGCTACTCGCCGAGAAGCTTTTATCATTCTGGAATGCGCGGCAAAAGGGAGGGGGATAGAAAAATAAGGGGGATGGCATCAGCCGGCATCCTAGTCAGTTCAATGTTTTGGTCTACGATGCCGGCTGCACGGCAGCGTAGTCACTTCGTTGAATATACTTTGAAAATGCAGTGCTATATGAGCAAAAAGGTTCGTTATTCGTCCGAAATAAACTTTCTTATTTCTTGTGAAAAATATCTTTGTCAAACCTTTTTCTTTGTGTCATGTGAATTGATATCTATTTTAATCATTCTTTCAAGTTGTGTATAGTCGTTGAAAAGTGTAATTGGTACCGATTAAATTTTCTACACATCTGTTTGTAATAAAGGGAAATAAATATAATCTTTATTTTTATGGTGCCAATTTTTTTCTTAAGTTTTAATACGAATTTAGCGTTAAAACCTTCGTTAAGATACAACTTCTATTTTTTCATTATTTGCAGGAAGTATGTAAATGCATTCTTGTTTGCGAACAAGTAGATCGCAGCAAACACCCTGGAACCTTCGGTTTTGACACATGTTTCCAATCTTAAAATGATATTTCGTATGGTATTGTGGTATTGATGGTATAACATGTTTAACCTTGTACTTCTAAAATTTAATGCGGAATACAACTTTCTGATTTCAAACCTAAGTAACGGACCTGAAGCTGAGCATTGCACCTAACGAGAAATATTTAGCTTTATTTTGATTTTAAAAAGAGTTAGATTCTCTTATCTTTTATAAGTTAATGTGGGAAATATAAATAAGTTAACAAGTTACACATTTATTAATTTTTTGAACATACACACATTTTGGAAAAGTATTTAAATGTATCGAATCAAGTTTTCTTTTTTAACGAACGGGGGGGGGGGGCAGCAAAGTTAGTAAATATTTAAGAGGGTAATGGGGTCCGCGGAGGTCTGAACTTTAAAAACCACTGCTATAATAGAAATCGTTTGAAAACACTGGAATGAGAGCTACCTTATTTTTGCAGTTAGCCTTTCAATTGCTGCTGTCAACTGTTAAACACTTACTGAAGAAATTATATCACTGTATTATTGCAAGGGGCGGGTAAATGCATTTGAAAATGATTTTGTAACTCTAAGCATTACTTTCAACAGGGATAAAATGTAGAGGCAGAGTGGGAAAGATACTGTCCCTCACTTACATTCATTTCATAGTCAAACAGGTTGCACCATTTTTATAGGTTTGTGCTAGTGTAAAAACTTGTGTATAATTCAGTGCACAATAATAACAAAGTGATTTTTTTAGTATCTAATATGTCTTATTTTCTGCAATACATTAGGGATATTTGGAGTATAATTGTTACTAAAAGGTGTTATTTCTTCTGTAGATGGATCTAGTTTTTTACAAAACTTAAATAACGCGTTTGAAAGGTCATAAATAAGTTTTCTGTGTTCTAAGTGAAAAAGATTCAATTTATAAATAAAGTGGCCTACTTTACAAAAATGCACTAATTGTGGTCGAGTTTGGAATGGATTCATCATAATAAATAAAAGGTGACTGTGCAAAAATAGGTTTATCATTTAAAGGTGCAAATTTGTGATTCTTTTAAAGTAGAATCTTTTCAAGTGCATTTTTGAAAAATAATAGTTGGGCCCAAATATAAGAGCTTCTACTTAAATGCAATTTTTACTTTATCAACAGTATGCTGAAAATGTATGCAGAATGTGTGTTAATTGTGTATTTCTCAAGCTCTTTGAAACAAAATTGACATGAAAATTGTTCATAATGCATTTCAGTTCTGAATTACAAATATAACTCAGATTTTTGATTGATTTATTTATTTTTTACAGATTGCTTTGCCTAAAAGCATATCTATGAAATCTATAGCTTGGAATAAAACTGAAGGTTATATTGCCTGTGGTGGAGATGGAGGTGTTCTCAAAGTTTTGAAATTAGAGTCTCGTAAGCTATATACAATTTTAAAGTTTTAGTACGTTTACAGGGTTTGTACACTCCTTGAAAACAATTTTTATTCTTAAGCAGAATGAAAACTGCTTGGGAGTAACTCAATATAAACTCCTGATTTTCAAGTTTAGTGTTTCTTAAAATAAATATGTATTACCTTTCACTCTGATGAAAAAGATTTTAAACCACCATAATTCTTTTTCCTATAAAAATCAAGGGTCATGATCATTACTTGTGTGGCTACTGATATTGAAAAAATGACAATTAAAAATTTTAAAACAGCTGCCTACATAACAGTTGGCAAAGTAGCAGATTTTCTGGTCTTTCGGCTGAAGAATAGTTTAATATATAAATACACATATATGTTGAAATTTTTGAAATGCTTATTATATTTGGCTGTAGATTATCCTATAAATGTTTTGTAAAAAAAAAAAAAAAAAAAAAAACTTAAAGCAGTGATTTTTTTAGAATATCAGTTAAAGATATCCTTGATGCTTTGTAATGCCTAAGTACTCACTTAATTGCAAATACCGTAAAGCAACATTCACAAGTCTTTTAAACGGACTAATATGATATCACATATGAATGAAAATGAAGCTCAAGCAAAGGATTGAGAGATCACTTTGACTTTTAAAAGTTTAACCCTATTAATCAAAATTTATGCAGATGTAACATTTGTAAAGTTCTGATCAAGCTTTTTTATGTAACTAATATAAATTAGACTGTAATATGAGTTTTATATACTAATTGAATTTGTTAAGCAAAATATTCATGTGGAATAAATCAGAACTTTATAATAAGTGTCAAATACTTATTTCTGTAATTATAGCACTAATATACAACAATATACCTCCAAAAATTTAATTTTTAACAATAATTTGTTTGACCTGCTTATTTCCTTTTTGTAATGATTATAGCATTGTGAGTTGAAGTACAATCATGAAAATATTTTTCCCTGGTGCTTTAACAAAGTAAGGTGTGCAAACGAAGAATAAGAGTATTATGATTTGAATTAAGGGCAATGTTAGAAATAAGCAGTTGTTAGTCACATTTTGAGACCAAAAATTTTGATTTGATGCCTAGACCTTTAACCTTAACCCTACACTGCATGGTGTTGCCAATTGGCTACATGGACAATTTGTCCTCCTTATGAATAGCAGAATGTAGTCATACGGCAACTCAATGCATAAAAAGCAAGTATTGGGTATATTTAAAGCAATTATCACCATTTATCCTCCATACATGGCAGCACTGGTCTGTTACATGCTCTTAAATGAATCCATATGGATAGCTTTTAAAATCACTCAAACTACCATGTTTTGAAATTATTTTTTACAATGAAATATTTTTCTTCGTCTTTTAAAAAAATAACATGAATAAAATAAACATTTATCTTTCGTTTAAGATGCGTTTTACATCAAAATAATTATTTGGAAAAAATCTAGGACATAATACACGTCTGTAGCCATTTGGCAACATCATGCAGTAAGCATCCAGAGAACACTTCGATTCATCTCTATAGTTCATGAAGTATATGCTTTGTTTATGTTTCGTGCTAGCTTATTTCTCTTTTTGGAAGGTATAATATAATCATGCGGACCCAAAAGTGGTACTTTCTGCTGTTCTACCGTTTATAAGACCTCGCAATTATCAATGCTTAGTTGATATTCAACAGAGTGAACAAACAAAAAATCAATAGGGAAAAGCCTTTAAAACGTGTTCATTTTAGATTTCAGTTAACACAAACGTTGTGCTTACACGACAAGTAAAGTCATTAATAATTTTAAAATATAGTTTTGAAAAAAAAAAAAAAAAAACTAAACAATACGCTTTTTCATTGGAATGCGCTGTGATCATCACGGGTTTCCCTCTGATTTTCAAAACTACTGAATATCCGCACTTAAGTTTACATGTACTTATAATACATCAATATGCAATACAGTTTAGCCTTTAGTATTAAAAATAATATTAAATATATTACTTTTATATTTGCAAAGAACGTAAATTTTATCTTTTATTCAGAGTTACATACATACATACATACATACAAACAAACCCACATGTGAAATTAATAAAAGCGTATTAAAAAGAGACCATTAGCTACAGAGGAACTAGTTACAAACCAAAACAAAAAGACAAAAGAAAGAAAGCTTGCGCGAGAGAGCCTCCAAAAGACATCAGATTTGACAGAATTGATCATCGAAAAGTACAAGTACATATAAAAAATATTGTAAAATGTCAAAATGTAAAGGTTTACAAGAGTACAGTGCACCAAATGTTCAATTCCTCTATTTTTTTTACAAAAAAGAACTAATTTCAAGACTATCATTTACAATCATTTTTATCTGTTGAATGCATGGTGTAGCCATTTGGCAACAAAACTATTTTTAATTAGAAAGCGGTGAAAATTTAGAGTTAAATTTTTTAAAATATTTTTCCATGTTTTCTTATTACATTGACAAACACATATATTTTTTTCTACAAAAAATAAAAAATCATGCAGTGTAGGGTTAAGGACAAAATCTAATTTTCCTTGACGTACAAATATGGAAATTAATTGGTTTATGAAAGCATATTTCATTTGCTATTAACAAGTGATGTGTCAAGATTTACATAAAACAAAGTTGCCTGATGTACGTAGTAAATATGAGTCAAAATCAATGCATGTCTAAAGTAGAAAATATTGTTTTAGAAAATAATAAATCAAAGGATTAGTTGATGTGATGCATAATCATATAAAATATCTAGCAATTGATAGTAAATATTTTCTCGCAAGAGTTCGCGCCATGTTTTGTCACACAAGTGCTCCCGCAGGGTCGAAAACAACCCCAATGTGTTTTTCTTCATTTCTTTTCCCATTTTTCATGACTTCTTTATTTTATTTTCTTCATTTATGTTTTTTCACTAACAGAGCCTTCTACAATGATTAGTTTTTGATTTGAAAGGCATAAAGAAAGTGTTTTATGAAATATTACGAAAATGCTCCAGCTCTCAAACACATCAGTAACATTTTTTTTGCGTTTCCCTTTGGTGCAGGAAGAAAAATACTAATATTTCAAACTGGAGTACAAACATTAGCTCTAAATTTATTTCTTTGCCAAATAGTTTCTATATCTCTTCCAATAAAGATGTCATCTGTATCAAGTTTATCAGAATTTTTGCTAAAAGAAAATTTGCTTTCACTGCCATAACCACTAAAGTTTTCTTCATTGCTAAACCTTCATCGTCTGAAATGACACATATTCATCACTTTCTCCATCGTCTAGTAATTAGCTAAAATGCTTCATCCCTTGCTCATTATGGAGTCAGCATCTTTTCTTTGTTATAAGTCATGCAAAAGCAATTGAAAAATATGCATTTTACTTGGACAGAACTACATAATCATCGTGAACGACACGCTTGTAAACTGAAAATCATTTCTAGAAGAAGGATTGCTGACAACTACTTCCTTTTCACAAAATGTTTCAAAATTCTTTGAATGGAACAGACTCCTAACACCTGTTCCGTTCCGAGAACTTTACTGGCGTCAGTACTCGCGTGCAGTCGTAAAAGACTCCAATCGCAAGAACCCCCCTAGTTTACAAGAATTAAAAGGATTTAAGAAAATTCCAACCACACCTTCCTATCAATCAAGGACACAATTGCAGCTACCCAAAAGATGGTTTCCTTATCTGTCCATGAAATTCCAAGAAATGAAAACAAAAATGGCTGGGGTCGTTTTCGACCCCGCGTAAGCTCTCGCATGTTAAGAACAAAAGTAATTTGAAAAACCTCTTTTAGGTATTAAAATAAGTAAATTCTTATTTTGTAAAAGAAGAGATTGATTTTGTTGGTATTTTGAACAAATAATATTTATTTCCCTAAATGTTATGCAGTGAACAAGTGCTACTCATTCTTCAAACATCCTTGTTTGCAAAAAAGTTTTAAGCCAATGCAAGGCTGAAAAGATGTTTTGATTCTGAACTGCACCTTCACAGGTTCAGAGCCACAGACATAGGGTACAAAAAATGTTAAGCAAGGAAAAACTAGAGCATTGAAATTGATCACAAATGCAGCCCCAGACCACTATTTTTGCCGTAACTGTGGCACATATGACCCCCACCCCAACCCTCTCTGGAGCTGCCACTGCTACGCCCCCTCTTTTTTTACGTACTATACCTGACATACAATCATTCCACTTAAGAAACCAAGAAAGGTAGGCAAGAACTTTTTCAAATTTCCAGGAGGGAAATACACGTATAACTGATAGTTTGCGGCACATAAAGGATACATTTTTGCATTGAAATAAATCGAGATGAAACAAAAATGGATTTGAAATCAGACTTTTAATGGAGATTTAATATTTAGTTCAAAATGTATTTTTTTTTTAAATAAGGAGTATGGTTTTAAGAAACTTGGCATTTCTCAAGTTTCTAACACTTGTCGTATTTAGTCTTAAATTTAAATGTTAAAAATCTTCCTGTTTTACTTTTATACAATGAATTCTTTGTATTTTTATGTATTTCCTAAACCATGTATAATGCGCAATATTACTCTTTTACTATAATTGCACAGCAATATTTTGGTATAAATTCTGCTTTTGGTTTATGATAAATTTAATTATTTTTTCAGTAATACACAATACTAGGCATATTGATCAAATGCAAAAATACAAATATATTTTTTAGAATAAATTTGTTCTTATTTGGTTGTATTGATGCATGATAGCAAGAAAAAGCCTATTACCACAGAGAAGCAGGGGTGCCCACAGGGGGGGATTATGGCGCAAGTTGCGCCATCAAAATTTTTGGGGGGGATTTTTTAAACTTATTTATTTATTTATTTAAATTATTTATTAATTTATTTTTTCAATTTAAATTATTTATTAACTTTTTTTTAATTTTTTTTTTCAATTTTTTTTAAAATTTACGTTTTTTTTTTTTTTTTTTTGTGCGAAGTTAATAGCGAAAAATATTAACTTCTCATAGAACGATTTGTATCTGAATTGTTGCTGAGTAATTAGAATAAAACTGCTAAGCGGGGGAAAAAAAGATAGGCTATCAATTCAACTTCAGCATTACCACTGACACCATAACAAATCTCGGCTCAAATGCAAAATAGGAACTTCTAGCCTAAACATTATTTATTAGTGGCGCCTGGAACTCTGGAACTCGTTATTTGCACGAGTGTTTTAGCTGCTGTATTTCACCCTAATAGACAAATAGCATCAACAAAATGACATGTGTGTGTATATATATATATATATATATATATATATATATATATATATATATGCAGTTTTTTTCTGCTCCGAAGTCATTAGGTATTCCAACGTTTGATAAAATTATTTTTATTACTTTATTATTATTTTTACACTTCAGTTCAGTTTAATCTTAGCATTAGATGATAAAGATTTCTCAATGCGGAGTGTCACAGTTTCTGCCTACCGTAATGTTGCCATATTAATGTGAGATGCGCTGTTATCGACTATTTTGTAGCAGTTTGTCGCGTTCATAGTAAATGGCGGTTCAAGTTTTGTGAAATTTTAAAAGAAATCCTTCGAAGGTGCCTAGAGCTCTCAAAACTTTGTTCAAATATAAATGTTTAGAAGTACTTTGCAACACTGTGCACAGACAAGACAAATGGACTGAACATTGTCGCAAAAAGCATGCATATAAATTTAGAAATAATATTAATATCAAGTACAAAGTTGTAGCTGTTAAGAAAGGCAGTAGTACTTGGGATAAAGCGACTAGTAACACGGGTGCAGGCTCCATTGTTTCAACGGTGACAATGACAAATATACAAAATGCACCATCAACTTCAAGGTAAGATTTATATTAAACATTCCTTGTAACAGTATTTTAGAACTATCTTACTTTGTTAATTATTTGATTTCAAAAAGGTACACTTTATATGTATATATATATATATATATATATATATATATATATATATATATATATAACCACCAAACACCTGGTTTATTAGTATTAATGACGGTTCATAGTTTTAAGTGGCTATATATGGGCATGGCTTGCATCTTAAAAATCTTGAACCGTCTTTATGCATGCGTTGAAATAGGAAATTCATTGGTTCCATGATAGCTATGGCACATGAATATTGGGCTAAAAGTTAAAAGGGAGAAAATGAATTTTTTAGTGTCTGCCTGAGAAGTTAATTTGTTTGTTTCTAACGGGACTAAGATTCTTTCATGTTGCAATTATTTCTTAATGGCTATTACCATTTGAGAGGCACCTGGACTCTTACGAAGTAGAGAGTAGGCCCGTCATTTAGGGGGTCAGAGGGTCAACCCCCCCTCCCCGGCTTTGGGAAACCAATGTGTTTACCTGCAAGTGGGCGGGGTTTTTACTATTTTTTGTCAAATTTTACATTGAATACATACCCATTGCCCCTGCTGGAAAAGTTTGAAATGACGGTCCAGGCAAAGAGGCATTATTTTCATTTGCTAAGTGTAAGTTATATCATTGATTTAATTTCTTGTTGCTATTGGGAATTACTAATAATTTTCATAGCTATTTTTATTATATTTATCCCACCCGAATTTATTATCTGATTTTATTAATTTATGCCTCATTATAAACTCCCAAATGAGAAAATTTTCGTGGAAATTTACGACTTCACGCTTTTGGCTGGTCAACACATATAAATATTACAATGGTATTTATCTACCTTTTTATGCGTCATATTTTTAAACATTTGAATTGTCTTTCAATGTTTGATTTTACTATCAAAGATCGAGTTGAAATGATTGTTTTATTTATATGACACTCATTAATCTACGAAAATGTTTGTTTGTACTATAATAGTTATTTTCATTTGCATAGCACAAGCAAGTTTACTTAGTTAATTTATTGCTGTTTATTGTAAATATTTTTAACTAATCTTATCCCTTCAGATTTTGTTTATTTCACCCAGCCCTATTTAAACAAATAGTGCGTAAAAATCATGTGATTAGAAGTATTGCATTCAGTTTATACCTTCAGTGTCTATTTTTAAATCATAATAAAATGATAACTTTCAGTGGCGTAGCGCAGAATTTTTTAAATTAAATAATAATAATTGTAATAAAAAATAAATAAATAAATAAATAATAATAAAAAATAAATAAATAGAGAGCGCTAAAAATAAAAATAAATAAGTAAAAGAGGGTTGGCAAAATTTTTGGGGGGGAATTTGCGCCATTGAGCTTGGGGGGATGGGCACCCCTGCAGAGAAGACATTGTTGGGGATTATTTGCTGAAAATATCATTTGGGACAAATAAATGTAATGCAGAAAATAGCTCCCAAAATATACTTCTACATTGAAATAATGAAGTTTCTTTTTGTAAAATGTGCCCTTTATTTGTTCTGTATAAATAATAATCATTCATTTTTAAGTATAATTGAGTCTCTGTAACTCAAAGCCTGATAACTCAAATATTCCTATATCTCGAAGTGTTAATTGGGTCCCCAGACTTTTGAGAAGGCTGTGGGAGCATCCTATAACTTGAAGCTTTTAGCCGTTCTCTTGGGATTTCGAGTTATCAAGACTTGACTGCATATAAAAATACATAAATAACTCAAAATGCCCATGCCCTCTATATTATTTCTTAAAAAGCCAATTTTCAAATGCTATTATAGGTAAAGAAATGGTAGCAAGTGTTGTCAGTTCATCCAGCCTTTCAACAAATCAAAGCTTAGAAGGCCATGCAGGTAAGAAAAGCAGTTGTTTAAAGGTAATTTAAAAATGACTACTGTGGAGCACCGATTTTATAATTCTAGTTGGATCAGTGATAAAAAATGTATTAAGCAGGAGAACCTAAAATCACAAGCAAGGTTAAAAATAGAAGCATAATGTTCAAAAATTTACTCTTTTCCTTTTCAACTATACTTCCCAGCAGTTTAACTTGGCAGTGACGTCACTACGGGCGGAGCCAACAGCGTGACGTTAGCCTATGAAAAACGAGCTAGATAAAACGTCACAGCCTACTTGGCGAATTAGAGGAAACCGCTGGCTGCTTGTGAGCTCTTATTGGCTCCGCCCGTAGTGACGTCACTGCCAAGTTAAACTGCTGCGAAGTATAGTAGGGAAAATGCATAATTTTTATTTGTTTTTGGTTTTTCGATGCAATTTCATCTATAGAGGTACTATATCTATGTTAACAAAATTTGCAAATTTGCTTCTTGTTTGGTGTTTGCAAAAAAAAAAAAAAAAAAAAACAGTTTATATGCTTTGAATTGCTTGGTCAGATGTGGGGACACACTCTATGGTTTCTTTTTTGTCTTCATCTTTTGTCACTATTATCAGAAAAGGGTATTCAATCATATATTGAAAAAGACAATACATACAACATCGACTTCTGGAAAATTTTTAGGAAGAGTGTCAACAGCTCTATTCTTCAGTTGCTGTGAAAGAAGATCCGAGGAATCCCCTCTCGTAAAGGACCATAAGGCAGAAGAAGAATGCCAGAGCAGCTTTATATAGCTATAAAACAAATTTATTTTGGGGGAAAATGGAAACAAAGTGTGTGAGAATCTTGTAAATAAAAAATCATTTTTATCTGTTTGTAGAAAAACATATTAAGCGGACTTTCTGGAAAGGAAAAACGTAAAATATGTAATCTTTTAAAATTATCAGTATAGCCTTTTTCAGACCAACAGAAAATGACGTCAGAGCTGGGATAACATACTAAATGGACAAGAAGGGGTGTGTGTGGGTGGCGGGGGGCGATCAGGGTGTTGCTGTATACGATGCATGTACCATTCTGAATTTTGAATTTTGCATGTTGAATTTATATCTTGTCAAGGAACTATTTTTCCTTTACAGTATTTAATGTAGGTGGATGTGGGGCATAAAGTTTTAGTTTCAAAATATAGAGAAAATTTCTAAACGTATAGAGAAAACTTACTGTATGTTTCAAGACTTACTACATTTAATATCTATTTGATAGAATTCAGATCACGTAATCCGTTTGAAACATTACATTAAAGTTTTTCTAGTTTCCGATTATCAATTCTTAAGGGCAAAAGCGTTTCCAGTGTATCATCAAACTCATTGAAATCAGAAATGATAGCTGGTTTTCAAATTGCATTCAAATATTTCTCCATTCTTTCCATTTTTTTTTTTGGAAAATTTTGCTGGTAAGAAAATAAATACAAAAATAAAATATCCTATAGTATCATAACTGAAACTTTTTCTGCAAAACTTCTGGTATATTTCTGCAACAACATTGCCATATTCTACTATTTCAGCCACTAAGCTAAAAAAGTGCATTGTTTTGTTTCAATTTTCTTTTCTTTTCTTTTTTTTTAAAGTTTTAATTCACAGTACAGATCACCAAAAAAAAAAAAAAAAAAACTCCACAATTCAAAAACAAGAGTATAATGGAATCAGGGAGTGCTTTTATGAACATCTTGTAGCACATATTACATTACTCAAGTTCGATACTTTAGTTTCAATCCAATGAAGATCTGATACACTTTTTCTTTTACCTTTATAAATGGAGCTCAAAGTATTCTTACCTAGTTTTGAACATATTTTGTATTCATACTATAACACAATGCATATGTTGCTACTTTTAGGAACTGTTTCTTTTGTTCAGTGGAATGAGCCATATCAAAAACTAACATCTTGTGATACAAATGGATTTATTATGGTGTGGATGGAGCATAAAGGTAAGTATATTATAAATGTGACATTTAAGGAGATTCTTTTGAACTTTGTATACGTATAAGAAGGTGGCAATTTTTTTTTCAAACTCAGTAAGGAAAGTTGGAAGGAGTAGGACAGATTTAACAATTTTTTAACAGAGGCCTGTCATTTAGGGGAGGCAGGGGGGGGGGAATTGCCCCCCCCCCCCCGACTTTGAGAAATCAATGTATTTACATATAAGTGGGCATGGTTTTTGTTGTTTTCTGGTGAAATTGTGATGTGTTTTTACTCTTTGCCCCCCCCCCTGGAAAAACTTGTAATGACGTCCCTGTATAAAGCTATATTTTACTCAGCTGCTGTTTATTAAAATCTGATAGTATGTTCTTTAAGCTATTTAGAAAGAAATACAAAAACGAGGAAAATGAATTTTTTTTAATTTTATTTGTATATTTTAATTTCTACCAATTTTGTCCCACTCCTTCACGTAAGGGAGCTATAAAACTTGCATGAAAAGAGAACGGGATGCAGTTTGAGAAAATTAAACTTGAAAAACAATTTACTTTTGTAAAAATCAAAACTGAAAGAAAAGTTTGACTGAGCTTGTCTGGAACCGCAAAATATTTTTGGTTGGGGGCTTTCATTAGGATTTTATTTCTCTTAACTACAAAAAAGTCATTTTTTCATTTAAAGTGGAAATTTTCTTTTTCTTATATTGAATGATCTGTATCACTGGCTATATTCTTAACTATGCCAATATAGTTAGTAATTATGTTTTGTAGTCTTGAGTTTGAATTCTTTTTTTCTCTACAACTATTTCTACTGCTTTCAGTATGTTGTCATTTGATTTACAGAGAAATCCTTTTACAATAAACTTCAAGTCACAGTAAATTTTGTTCATTGTACCTGGAATTTTGCTTGTACCAGAACTTTAATAATGTAATGAAAATTAAATCGGAACTGAAAATTTATTTTGTTAAAATGGATATCTCATTGTATATTGGTATTTGTTGTGGCGGATTTCAGTGTATTTCCTCTTCCTTGATTATTTTCCTTTTGTAGTCAAGGCTTCAAGGCACAAATTAAAAAAAAAAAAGAAAGAAAGAAAGCTTTTAAATTTAAGGTAGTAAAAGTTGATTATGTCTGGACTTAATATTTATTATATTACTTAGAATTTTATTATTTTTCATACTAATCTTCACTAATTGAAATTAAATTTCAAGTATGGTTTTAGCTTAAAATTTTTTTAAAAGTGAAACTATACAAAATGTTTACTGACACTGATATTTTTCAGTTTTAGAATAAAAGAACTTGTACTTATCTCAGATTGGTCGGCCCTTTTCTTATTGCGATACATTATTAGATTATATTATTTAAAAAATATAATTTAGATAACATTATGTAACTTATAACATTTTATAAATTAAAAAAATTCAGCTTGATGATTTATTGCTATATCAAAAACTTATTTATTATGAGAAATTAAACGCTTCAGTTTAAACATTTAGTTATTTAGTAACTTGAAAATAAGAGAACCAAAATCGACAACATCATTTAGGGAGGAAAGAGATATGCGTCATTCCCCCTATTTAATAATGTCCTTTTCTTCCTATTTCAGAATATTTTGGAAAGTACTTATGACAAAAAGCATGCTAAATATAAGCTTAATTTGACTGCTAGTTCACGAACGTTATATCATTCAGTTTATTTTACGTTTATAATATTTTTATTTTACAAATAATACGACTGAAAAAATCATTGAAAATATCAGAATATATTTACTTTGAGGTATGAAAGTGAGATTTTCTGTTTTTTCCTCAAACAATGCTTAGGTGATGCAATAATTAGAAACAAGCTACAGTTGTAAGCTGCTATATCTACTGGAAAAACTAGAACTAAATTCCTATAGTTTATTTTAGACACATATACCAAATTTTCCCTGTTATTTTTCTTCTTGTAAATAATGATCAGCAAATTCGGTTTTGTAACTCACTGCCTTTTTAGTTAAAATAGTAAGAGAATTCAGTGCAGTAAATGTTCAATAGTAAATTATATACCTTTTTGTTTTTCTTACAGATTACATTTATGTAATTCTTTACACTTAAATAAATTAATATTGCTAACCCTTCTAAAGATCAATAAGTTCAAATGTTTGAAAAATTTGCCCGTTAAATAAAATGAATTTATTCAATATATTGCAAAATTTTTTACAAAAAATTGAATTCTCATTAAATGACTATGATACCGACAGGCCCATCATTTCCAATTTTTCCTTAAGAGGGGAGGGGGGGGGGTCAAAGTGTGCAAACCCAATGTAAATTTTATCAAAAACAACAAAACCAATCCCAGAACTCCCCTGACCCCCTCCTTAATGATGGGCCTGGATACAGAGGGTCTAAAATTAAAATTTTAAAATGAAGTGGAAGGGAGAGAGAGATAGACTTTCCTCTAAACTTTATTTGTATAGGGAATGAAAATTTCTTGGGAGGGTGAAAAATAGCTATATTATTTGGCTATTTCAATTTGTGTTATTTTCATATTGTAGAAGCAAGTTTACTCACTATCTTGTCTTATATCAACATCTCTATTTGGATCCTTTAAAATATCTTGCTTTGATTTCACTAAATTTACTCGGTTATTCCAGAATGTAACCAACATTTTAAGCCGTTTTGAAGTATATATTCTGTTTTTAGTAGAATGATATAAAAACGAATATTAGTATGTATTGTTCCCTAAAAATTAAGTTAAAATATTCATCCATGCTGTTGAGATATAAAAATCAAGTTCTTGTTAAAATTTTTTAAATTTAGCTGAAAATCTTGCTCACAGCATAAGTACTGTAAATGAAGTAGGAAAATTTTGAACAAAAACAAGTCTTTATTTACGAAAATAGGTTTTTCCATTTTGGTGATGTATTTATAGATAGCAATATCAATAGCTACATGCACTTATCATCTTCTTAAGCAGAAAGAAAACAAGTAACTCTGACTTAATATTATATTTTGCTTTTTTTGTTCCATTGAATTAGAGACTGATGTATTAAAACAAAAATGTCAGTTTTCCAAAATCTTAAATCTAAACAGCTGAATTTATGGCATTCATTGTATTGTCTCTAAATCTCAGTGTCGTAAAGTCGGGTTACTTGGACCCACAAGGAGGTTACTTGAGCCCACAGTAAAATGATAAAATCTGGGTTTGGTACTAGCATTAGAGACTGCAGAGTGCTTCTACCTAGAGGAGAAACGAGGAACTACGTGCAAGTCTTCAACTAATAAGTACCAAACCTAGATTTTATCATTTTACTGTAATGGGTTCAAGTAACCCCTCAGGGTCCAAGTAACCCGATTTTACGGTAATTAATTTTTAAATGTTATAGAGTAGTCTATTCTATGCTTAATATTGATAAAGAATGACATTGATGTAAAGACATTTTTTTGTTCATTTTTTATGTACTTCTTATCCTTTAAAAAAAGAACAAAGTTTAAATTTCTCCAGCCCGTGCTCTATGACATAAAACTAAGTTCTTTCTTAATCACTCAGTTATTGTAGACAAATTCACTATACGTTAATGTAATGATTTGAAGTTACAGTGTTTAAAGTTTAATTGAAACTTTATAAAAATTAATCTGGGAATATAAAACACTAAATTGTATGTATTATATCATTTCAACTTTTCTTATTTTATGTTATTTTCAAGTTATCTCAGCATTCTGAACTTTTGCTAGGTATTTGGTATGAAGAAATGGTTAATAATAGACAAAAATCTCTTGTGAAAGGAATGGCTTGGAATCATGATGGGCAGAAAATTGCCATAACTTATGATGATGGTATGAATTATTTAATCTATTATTTTATTTTATTACTTTAGCTGCTGAATACATTGTCTTCAAAACTATCAGCATAGATACTGTCAAATTTTAATATTAAATGTTATCTTTAATGATGTTAGGAGAAGGTTCAGGATTCAAGAACTGCCCCCAGAAATTTTGCTGCATTAAAAGTTTCAAAAACACATTGACATTTTTAAGCTGTAAGTTGAATAGAAAGTTGTCAAATTTTGACTTATGGGGAGGAGGATGAAGAGAAAGAAAAGAAAAGAAGGGAGAGGGAAGAGATTCTAGCTGATTTTTTTTTTAAATTAAAGGCTCTAAATGTTTCCCTAAATTGCAATTTAAAATTACCTTTGGTGATGTTAAGGGAAGTGGTAGGAAACTTGGGATATTTCCATTTTAAGCACACATTTTAAAGTTATCTTTGAAGACATGAAAGAAGTGACAGGGAGAGGAATGGCGGGGGGGGGGGGGGGGGGAGATCCCTTACTGGAAATTTTTTGAAATTCTTGAAGCACACAATTTTATGCTCCACTTGACCAAATTATTGAATAAAACTTAGGTAAGCTTTTTTTTTAAACTTTTAGGAAATTGCTGTCCTAAGACTGAAAATCTTTGTTATCTGTGGTGACATTGAAGAGGGGAGTTAGGATTCGGTTCCTCTCATCCAGAAATGTTCAGTTATTAAAGATCTAAAAGCAAAACTTTTGGATGTCTTTGGTCTCATTAAGGGGGTCATGATGCCCTTTTAAATCTGTGCTATTAGCCACACTTGAATATGTTTCTCTTTGATGTTGCTGCGTGGACATGAGCCCGACTTAGTTCAGCACTGAAAAGCGCCTATCATTTCATCATGCCATTGGGGAAAAAGTTGTGTGTCCCTTGCTCAATGGGCTTAGCTGTTCTCCCCTCTCTTTAGGCATATTCTTTGGAGCTAAAAGCTTAGAAATTATGTGCAAAAACATTATCTTTTCACTATCATTTAAATTGTATAATTTATGTATTCAAAACATTTTTTCCAAGTGTTGTTGTTTTGTAAGAATAAAATTCTGATTTGGAATACAATGTGGCAAACATCTGAATATCTACACATATAATGAAATAAGATGTTTGTTTATGTGACTTCATTTTTTTACCTAGCCCTTTTGTTAAAAAATAGTTTAGATTTTGTAAGTTATTTTTTAAAACTTCACAGTTAAAATAAATAACTTTTCTTTGTACTATGCCAAGCTATATGTTTAGACCCATATGTTTTTATTAGCTATGTTCCAATGTCGTGGCCATGCTCCGTCTTAGTCACTGAAGCATTTCTTGATTTTTTTTTGTGGAGAACACAAATACACCTTTTCTTCTTTGTTTTTTGTATGTGTGTGTGCTATTTTTTATAACAAAATGCAATTTTTTTGCATGATTTTTGTTTTTGTTAATTGAATAAGATCGGCAGTTAGTTTAAAATCAATAGAGATAGATAGATAAGTAGATAAGTATAGATGCCTAAATATATGTATAATTTTGCTTAGATTGTGCAGACAGGTAATGTTTTATTTAAATTAATATATAGAGATATATAGATTGATAACTAACCCTGCCAAATTTATCCAAGCAGCCTCCGAAAACGGCAATTTGAGCGTAATGAGGACTGGCATAAAACGTGACCTGGTCATCGAGCCTCTTGTGGCTAGTTCATTGATAATAGTAACTCAAATGTACGCTTCCAGACAGTTGAATCCCTTGAATGTATGCCATTGTAAAATCTTAATACAACACGAACATAAATTTTCAATCATGTTTTCACTACTCTGTTTATGTTAAATGTTTTATCCTGATCATTTCTGTCACCTTAGGAGTTATTATTGTTGGCTCTGTTGATGGCAATCGCATATGGGGTAAAGAATTGAAAGCTCTCAATCTGACTTGTGTTGAGGTAAACTAACATTTTGCTTTGTTACTTATTAAATGATGTGAATTTTTGTTAATTTTTTTTGTATTTTTTCTTTCTTGGTTTTAGCAATATCAATGAACTTCAAATATGAATGAATTTCTACAATTTGAATAATATTGTAGTTTTCATGTCAGAAACTTACGTTCACTGGACATGTGGTTCATGTTTTCTAGTGTAAAATAGTAGTTTTGGTAGTCATTAATTGCTCAAGTATACTAAATTTATCTTTGAGTCAATCTGCGGAAAAATCCAAAATGGTTCCTCTAAGAACTTTTGATATGATCTATTTTGATCAATCATTTTTTTAAAATAATTTTTTACTTTTACAATTTTTTTATCAAAAGATTTATATTTGTTTTTTTTTTTTAATCTTGAAAAGCCAATTAAAAAGCTTGCTTCATAAATAAGAAGATAATCGCCATGTTGGTATTTTAATTTCTTGTTTTTTGTTCCTGAATTGCTGTATAATTATTATAGTGGACACTAGTTAATTGAATCAGTGGCCAATTGAATGCCACTTTAATGAATCAAATCATAAAAATAGAACTAAGTCCAGCTTTATTGCATTTGCCACTTTATTGAATCAAAACTGTTTAGAACAAACATGATTCAGAAAAGCAGCAGCAACCATATTCACTTTTTCAGCTTGTGAAACTAAGCAAATGGCACCTGTTTAGTGTGTAAACAAAGTGTTTTATAAATCACATAGCTCATATACTTTTAAATGTACTTCATTGAAATACCATATGTGTTGCCTTTTTTCTTTTTTTGAAGTGTAGCAAACAGCTAAAGTAAGGTTCTGAAATCATTGAGTATATTGGCAGACTTTGTGTTGTATGTACAGCAATACTGAATCTAATATTTACTAAGCAGTAAGTCATCCCCTTTAAGCCAAGGTTGGGGCAGAACTCCATGCAATGTACCAAAAACCCTATGCCCATCCAGGGACTGGAGTTTCATCCTTATTATGGACCCATTATTTTGGAACAGACAATAACCAAGCTGGAGGCAGATGTCATTCAGGTGTGAGCCAATATTTTGAAAAGTGCCAATTTGAAGTTGGAGTTTCCTGATTAAAAATTTTTTTTGCAGAAAAAAAGTAATATTGGATTCTAAGTCTAAATTGGGTCTAAATGCAAGAAAATAAAAGGGGGAGGTCAAGGAAGTTATTTACTCCCTCCTTAGATTACTCACTTTTAAGTCGTTACAGATCTGATGAGTGTTACAGATCTGATGTTAATATGAGCTTCATATCTGGGTTTATGCTTTTAGTCTTCATTAACATCTCTGAAAATTATATCATTTCCTTGCATTTTTAACATATAATTAAGATAGTTATATTAATAATATATATATATTAGGCTAAAAAATTTAATTTCATTATAAAAAAGAATTTCTTGGAAATAAAAAAGATCAATAAGGTTTTTAGATAAAATAAATTATGAGATTACCAAATCCAAGCTAATAAAACATTTGTATTGTTTTGAAACAACACACATAAAGGACTATACTTATATATAAAATAACTTTTAAAATAATAAAAACTGCGCATTTTAGCTAGGGATGGACCGGATATCCGGTAACTATCCAGTATCCGGCCTATCCGGCTGATATTTTAAGTATCCGGTACTTTTGGATATCCGCCAGTCCCGGATACGGATATCCGGAAGATTTTTGCAAGATATCCGGCAAAGTATCCGGTATTGATGTGGGAGATATCCGGAATTGATGTGAGGGTTATCCGATATAATGTGAGGACCTAATTGAATATTTTCTTTTTAAAAAAATCCCAGTTAAAAATTTTTTTTTGATAAACCTTTTAGATGATGTATTTACTTTTCATCTTTCCTTTTTACCAATTTTTGCTTCTTAAACAAAAATTATATGTTATTCCTCCGACTTTGTACTGGACATGGAAACATTTTGCATATTTGATTTTTCACAATTTCCAGATAAAGTATGATTGTCTTCGGCTTTTCAAAAATATTTTAGTTAAAATATTTAGAAAGAAAAAGCTACAAACCTTCAAGAATTAATGTGCGACAAAAGGTTGAAAAAAAACTTAGGATCATAAAAATTAATCGCAGTAGCTTTTAATATAAATTCTCAAATTATTTTATTTATTAAATTCTTGTATTTTTAGTTTTTGTACTTCTAACAAAAATTTGGATTTATTAACACCCAATGATGTTGTGATTAGATATTTTTTACTTTGCCATTATTATTGCTTTATTATAATTGAAAATAACATGCAATAAATAATCTACCTAACATATTGGCGAAAGTGTTCTTCGAGATAATGTAAACATCTGTCCCCATGAATCGTCGCAACTTAACCATGTTTTTTTTTTTTGAAAGAGAGTTTGAATGTGTATAGAGAAATTTTGAATCTTGTACTTTGTTTCGTTCTTTCTTTTTGTAATCCCTTCCTTTCAGAAAAGATATTTCTATGCTGTTAGAATCAGTTCACGTCTGACACGCCGCTCCGTAACTCCTCGTGAACATGTTGAGCATGACCCTCAATAACATTCAATCGAGTCTCGATAACTCGAAGCTTTATAAACTCAAATACACCTTTATTTCAAAGTTTTCATTTGGTCCCAAATTCCTGAAAAGACGGTAGGAACTGCTTGTAACTCTAAGCTTTTAGCCGGTCTCTTAGTACTATGAGCTATTGAGACTCGACAGTATTTAAGATGTTAATTTGCATCTTTAGAAAGTGTATTTTGTTCCTTAGAATTTAAGTAAAACTTTAAGTTAATTATTCAGATATAAGTTTATTAATTTATTTTTGAAGTGAACACGTTTAGAATAATTTTTAATAATATTAATAATATACCGGTCATTTCAGCAAAAATGGTACAAATCAGTCCCGATACATCAGAATTTTGGTAATTAATTTTAATATTTACCACCAATTAATTGTATTTTTTTTATTTGTTCTCCATCTAGTTTTGTGTAACCAAATATTACTTATTTAGGCATAAGCCATTTATAAAGGACTAAAAAAAATTCTTTGGCAAAAGAAGGAAAAAATTATATGCCCCAGCTTCAAATTGCTAGGACTTAAAATGCAGTTTAAGATTAAGCTGAAATGCAACAACAAAATCATTTGCAATGCACAGCACAAAAAATGCTTCTGACACCTATTCTGCTGATTTTTATATATGTAAACAAAAAAATCTTGGAAAAACTCTTATTTATCTTTGTTCCTAGATTTTTTATGTTTCAAACTGTCCACTCTGTTACAAGCCTTTCAGAAATAAAATAAGCAATTGCATTCAATATGATATTTTTTAAAGAAGTACAAGAAATGTATCTGCTGTGATTACTTTGATACATTAAATTGTATAGTCAACAACTAAGATAAGCCTAAAATTCTTTGCTGATGATAATTAATTTGCACTGTGGGATGTCCACTCTGTTACAGTCGCATTAATGGTGCAAAAAATATTTTTTCTTGAACTTGCAGGCAGAATTAGTTTTAGGATGTTCAGTTCATTTTATATTTGTTCTGTAATTAACTTTTCTTTGCGATTAGAAATATATTTTTCAAACCTCATTTGTCTCCTCTGGTCAAACTATTCAAAACCCTTAATGAATGACTCATATACAAGCCATTTACATTTTATTACGCACAAATAAACATAGAATATTTTTTTAAAAAACGATTAGTTTGGCGAAAATTACTTCATTTGATAAACTTAACTCGACAATTTCAGACATGATTTGTACCATTTTGGCTGGAATAACCCATAAATATAACATTTGCATCCAAAAATGTATCTTTATTTTTTCAAAATGAAGTTGAATTTCAAGGTGATTGTTTAAGAATTAGTTTATTGATTTGTTTTTAAAAAAGTGAATGGGTTTAGCATGACTCTTAATGTATTTAAAATAATAATTTGCTTGTTTTAAGAATGTGTATCTTAATTTTTTGGAGCTAAAGTAAAATTTCAAGTTGATTATTTAAGTATAAGTTTACTCATTTGTTTTTTAAAAAGTGAAGACCTTTAGCATAACTCTTAAAAATACATTGAAGCTGCTGATTTGAATCTTCAGAAAATATGTACTTTTGTTTTTTGGAGTTATATAAAATTTTTAATTTATTATTTGAGTATAAGTTTATTATTATTATTATTATTTAACACACTGGTCCTGTTTTAATATTTTCTACTTTAACTTAAAGAAAAATTACATGCGTATTATTCTTTAAAAAAAAGAATTTCAAAGCAAAATTTTGCTTTATATTATTGCAAAATTAGAAATAAAAAAATGTTACTTTGTAATGAAGTTTAAATTCATAAAATTCTAATAAAATATGTATTAATTTGAAAAAAAAAACGTTTATCTTAGCTTAGTTTTCTTCTTTTTTCTTTCTTTTTTTATAAATCAATTATCGTGTATATAATATTGGTGAAATATTTAATAACTGTATCATTTACGTAAAAACTTATTGAAATGATATTGAAACAGAAAAGCTTTAAAATTTAAACTAAGAATAATTAAAAGTTTAAACTTTGAGTACATACAGAAATATTTAATTCTATCTTTTAAAGTTTTGTCTATTTTGATAAAAATACATAATTTAGAAAGAAATCACAATATGCTAGTGTTTCATTTCATGTGTAGCGCTACTCCTGTACAATAAAATAGAGGCTTTAAAAATTAATTTGAATGTATTTAACATGTTTTTAAAGAAATGATGCGAGAAACAACTTTGATTTATTGTTTTGAAGCTGCATTACATAAAAATAAGCGAACATGCAATGTAATTGTAATGCCGGATATCCGGTATCCGGCTTGAGAATAACCACCGGATATCCGATATTCGGTATCCGGCAAAATCACTATCCGGTCCATCCCTAATTTTAGCGCGTGTTACCGCTCTGATGACTTAAATGACACACATTTTATAAAATCACTTTAAAAAATCTTACCTGCAATTTTAGATGCATAAATGCAAATTTTTAATTACGATGCGATAAAACATCACACCAGGTACTCAGTATCACATGGTATCGGTGCAGAAAATGATTTTGGGAGCCTAAATATAGATCAGAAGTTATTGTTACCGCTCTGACGCGGAACTGAGGGACACGCTTAATTCGCATTCCCTAGAAAATCAGAAATCGATTAAAACAAAAATGAAGTAAAATATTAACAAAGGGGTAAAAATAGAATCGCTTTTTGTGCATTTGCATTTTTTTGGGAAGTTAGAAAGTGCGCTTAAGCTATTTTCATGCTAAGCTTTGCTACTGGGGACACGTCACCGATCTGATTTTTGAAGTATAAAAAAATATTTTCTGAAGAATTTTTTTTTTCTGACGTTATTAGATGAAATGAAAGCAAAACCTTATCTTCTTTCTGGGGAAAATTATTTTTAACTAGTTATTGAAATACTAGTGAAAATTCACTTGGGACTCAAATTGGCACTTTTCTAAATATTAGCTTGTGTATTATATGTAATTCTGCCTAAGCCCTGGCTTAAGAGTGGTAACTTACTACTTGTTACCCAATCTTTACATTCCATTTACAAGTTAAACTGTACAATTGCTATGCTCTTTTTCTTTTGTGCTAAATTTATTTTTCTACTATGTAGCCGCTTTACAGCTTCATTGAAATACATTTGCTTCCAGTACAGATATTGTCCATTCTTGATTGATGATTCCACAATAAGAACAAAACTGCAGTCTCTAGATGGCATAACTGGGCTGCTAGTACATTACATCTAGTACTTATGTATCCCTTGTTCATCTTAAATTATATACTTATAGCAATGCTATTTGTCAGAGCTTAGGACTAGCATATTAGACCGATTTGAGTACTGAAGAATTTTTATGAGATTCTGTTTATTGTTAATGGGGAACAAAGTTGTTATTATATTATTAGATAATAAAACATTTCATATTGAAATTCATATCACAGTATAGAAAGAATCCTTTAATCTGAAACCAATTAACCAGAATTTTACTTTCGATAGAGCAGCTGCCAGCTTTTCTTCAAAAATGTCAATTATTATAGAACTTTAACTTTTTAGCAGGATTTTGCTTACAAGCAATATTTTATTAAAGTGAAATGTATTTACTTGTGTATGATTGTAACTGATTAAGTGGATAGACCAGGAGATTTTTATGGATAAATTTCATATTTTGGCTATATGTACAAACAAAAATTTATTATCTAAACTAAAAACTTCCTCTTCAAACTATAATCAAAACTACTGATATGTTCAATGAAAGTACTTTTTTCCCTATAAAAATCCATTATTTATTTACTTTTATTATCATGTTTTTATAATAATTAAAATTTATTAGTAAAAAATCACGAATATCTTCAGATGATCACCAATTTAAGATGTCACTTTCTTTTGCATTTTATGTCATTACTTCCTGTTTATGTTAAAATTATACCTTCTTTACTTCATAAAAAATATAACTTCAATAAAGTTTTAATAATGCCATATGCAAATTTAGAATTATGAATGGGCTTTGGTTTCATACTTGGTTCATGTCATCAATGCAAGTTACTTAGGAAACTAATCCGTTAAGTAGTATGAGAAATTCTAACTACTGTCTATTTTTCTGAACTTGGCACAAAAAGCTCAATATTGTAAGTTAATTATAAATTTAATGCTTGTAAAAATATTCCTATTGTTCTACAAAATAATTATTTTCTTCTTATTCTAGTGGTCACCTGATGGGAGACTGTTGCTTCTAGGATGCAGTAATGGGGAAATTCACATGTATGAATTCGGTGGAGCATTTGTGGTATGTTGATTGATGTAATTTAGACATGCATGTACATTTTAAATCTAGCCCTCATATTAGAATGCAATAAAACGTCATCCAAGGAACACATTATTTCCGTAATTATAAAACATGCTTTGTTGTGTTAAAATTTTGAATTGCAGTTTTATATTTACTTTGTGTTGTATTTGTTACTGCTTGAAATGAAAACGTTGCTACACCATTTTATTTAATTTGGCTATTGAAGCAACAAATAAATTTATTTTAAATGTAACATTGCAAAAAAAAAGAAAAAAGTCAAAATATTGTGAAAAATATATTAAAAGAAGAATAAAAACAATTGTGAACTACTGATTAATCTGCTTGCATCTTACTAATCAGGTAGAAAGCAAGAATAAATATGAGAAATAAGTGATAAATGCAAAAGTCTTCTTAAGATTTAATTTCTTTCTAAACACAATCAAACATTTTCTTATGCCTAAAAATAAATAATTTTGTGAAAAACAGTATTTTGTCACTAAATTACTCGCAAGAAAATAAAAATACTCAGTTATATTGAAAATGCTCATACCACATCAGAAGAAAATCGGTTTCGATTTCATTTTCATCATATTTTTCATGCTGCATAATTTTTAGATTCTCTGATCATATGCAGACAACATGAAAGAATTCAAGTTCTATCTCTCCATGCCTTAATTTTCTACTTTACTGTCCTTTAAGTTTTTAGTGTACTGTCTTTGCCAGGAAACAAAATAAATATTGATCAAAAGTGACAACATTGCAGAAAAATATAATTAAAAAAAAATCACTTTTATTAAGTTTAGATGTAGTTTATTATACCATTATAAGTACTATATTCGCACATGTTGTAATGCAACCATAAAGACAAACATAATTGTTTTTTATATTCCAGCATATGTTTGTGATTGTGCACTTTGACTTATTCATAATAAATAAACTTGCAGAATGTTATCCTTATTCTATCACTTAGTACGCTTCATCTACTGATGTTTAACGAGTTGATGTAATTGTGATTTAATTTGAATTATAGTCAATCAATGTCAACTGATCTAATATTTCAAAATGTTTCTACCTGATCATTTCTAATTCTGAGGGAATTTTACAAGGGTGTAACTCATGCCATAGAAATCTCTCACATTTTGCGATTCTATTAACAAAATATTTGTTTTTGATAGGTTACAGCTACAAAGGGCTTAAATACAAGGCATGTTTTTAAAGTAAGAGTCATTTTAGTATAAATTTAAAACAAGCAGAGATATCATTATAATTTTTTTTTTACATGAAAGCCCATACCTTAAACTACTTTTATACATAATTGTCATTAAATGTAAGGCACTTATCATATTGTACAATCAGCTTCAAAAAATGTCCATAGATTGAGAGTGCCGCCGACTGTAAGGTACGTGCTGTAATTTGACTTTTAACTGCAAAAGGGTCAAGAGCTATTGATATTCATCGCAAGATTTCTTCAGTACATGGTGAAACCATTATGAGCGATGGAGTGGTTAGGGTTTGGGTCCGAGCGTTCAAAGATGGCCGCTCTGATGTGCACGATGAGGAAGGGAGTGGTTGACCTTCCTTCATTAATGAAGATTTTGTGCAAAAGCAGTCCAGATCGAACATCCAGTGACTACTACCTGTTTTTGCATCTGACACGGCATCTCGGCGGCTAGCTAGTGCCACGACAATGACAGTGATGTCAGGATAATCGTAATGCAGTGGCGGCATATTTCTTTGAAGAGGGACTTCAAAAGCTGATTGTATGATGTGATAAGAGCCTTTCTATTGGTGACAATTATGTAGAAAAGTAATTCATGGGCTTTCATGTTAAAAAAAATATGATTATATCTTTGCTTGTTTTTAATTTATACCAAAACGGTACTTACTTTAAAAATACGCCTCGTATTAATTCTGTGAAATATATTGTCATCCAGAGTAGCTGTGGAAACCAATCACATCAAAAATATCCTGCGTCCAATGTGTTGTTGCTCAAATTTACCTGTATTAATTTTTCAAAAGATCTGTTGTTTTTTTCCTTCTAATGATGGTGAAAAAAAAAAAAAAAAAAAAAACAATAATGGTAAATTTTAGCTATAACACATGGAAAGCACTCTATTTTTGATGTTGTATATTTTGATGTTAACTTGGTAGATAATACATTTAATAGAATTAATGTTTACATTCTGTAGCTGTAACCTGTTGAAAACAACTGTTTTGTTATTAGAATAACAAAGTTTGAGCTTTTTTGAATGAGTTTTGTTTAGTATGGATGAAAGCCTAAAACATGAAAAAAAAAAAAAAAAAAATCCTACTGAGTTTTGTCAAGAGTTCATATACTTGTAACAAGATAGTTAATGGGTGTAAACACATACAAATTGCAGTATATATTAATTTAAAAACAATTTTATTCTCCCAAAATTTTTGCCTTTTAGGGTATTATACATTTTTTTTAATATAGGCAAAACAGAGTAATTTGTTTCACAAAGCTGTCTTCACATTTTGAAACCCCTATTCCAAGCTTTGTTTTTTATATCTATCTGGAAAAAAACCAACAACATTAAAATGGCATACTTTAATAGGAAAAAAATTGCACTTTCAAGTGGTGGTAACAAAAAGAAAACTCATACCTGCCAACTTGTACGTTTTGGCCGTACAATGTACGTTTTTTTACTCTTTAGTACTATCGTACGGTAAAGGTGTAAAATTGTACGTTTTTAAGAGATTTTTTCTTCAATTTCAATGTTTTTTTTCATATAAATAAATTTCAAATGCTGGGCTTTTTTAAAATTCATCGTTACATGTGTTAATACGCGAGGGAGAGTCTGAACTGAGCCTAAAATATAACAGCACTGAACGCGTACTTCGCAGAAAACTGGTGAGCGTGGTTGAGACTACAATCAATTTGCACCGTGAAAATATTTTAATGTTTGTGAACATTTTAGGTGGCATTAACATCAAGTACCTTAGGTTATCATATTTAATTATTTATTTTGATAATTTATTATAATTTTTTTTCTCCCCATTTTACATACTTACATCTTACCTGCGATTCCCGTAAAATCGCTTCTTTTGTTTGACATTTTAATCCTTTAACATCTTGTCAATGTTTTAATATTTTTGATAGTTGGAAGTTATTTTGACATATTGCTATCTTAGATTAAATTATTGCAGTTTTTTTATAATTAATAAATAAAATTTATTTAAAAAAAACTGATCTATAGTCAACGAAAAATTGTTTCATGTCTTAAGATTTCAATCATTTTACATTTTGCAAGTACAGTATAACTTCGATTTAACGATACCCGATTTAACGATTTCCCCAATTTAACGATACATTTCATTGGTCCCGACTCATATGAATTGAATTTAATGTTAAAACGTCCTCAATTTAACGATATCTTTCCTCGATTTAACGATGATATAGGGCAGGGCCAAATTATCTCTCGTCAAAAATACAGTAATATATGTAGTAGAAAAAATATCAACGTAAAATAGGCACAAATAAGCAGAGATACTGCAGTATCTCTGCAGTATCTCTGCTTATTTGTGCCTATTTTACGTTGATATTTTCTCTACTACATCAATAGTACAAAGGTATTTATAAACTTTACAGTAATATATGTTTAAAATATTTTTCTAACTATTTTACTTGCAACAGCATGAGACCTCATGTTCAAATAGTAAAAAGATTCATCCTTCAGTAGCGTCCAAACTTCTAGCATTCCAAACAAAAATTTTTAGCACCTTGAGAGGAGAGTGATCAGTCGAAAAATTAATATGAGGTCGAAAAAGGTGAAATTTTCTCAACACGAGAAAACAAAGATCGATGAAATAACTTTGGAAATACTATAAATGCGCAGTTTTCTCAAAGAAGCAAAATAACGTATGTTTAAGCGTTCACTTAATTATCAATAGTTTGATCCGTTTAACTCATAAGTATGCTTTCTTGATTTAACGATATCCTCGATTTAACGATAATTTTTTACAGTCCATAGGCAATCGTTAAATCGAGGTTATACTGTATTTTAATATTTTTGACAATTGAAATCTATTTTACATATCTACCGAAGACTACTTTATTTATTTCATTTTTTTTTATTATTCATGTTTTTTTTTTCCTTACTAGCGTGCTTATATTTAACACATACTTCACAGAAAACTGCATAACTGAAACGAATTTATTTAATTGAAAATCTAAAGAAAATTTAAAATGTTGATTCAAATTTAAAATAAAAGAAAACTACTGAAAGTGACAGTGATACAGTACGATAACTTATTGAATGTCTGATTTTCATTGTCTTAGTCCATTTTCATTGGGAAAATTATAAGATTTTCCAAGTAAAGATGTTGACAGGTATGAAAACTGACTAAGATAAATTTGAGCTACAATACATTAAAAAAATCTGCTGTTATGTAGGTTTCTATTTTGTATCGCCATATCTTTTACAGAAGAAATATTTTTGCTCTGCAACTCTTACTTATTGAAAACAAATTTTTTGGTAATAGAATCAGAATATTTGAGTTTTTGAATGGTCTTAGTTCAAAATTGGAGAGAAAAGTGAATTAGCTTAAACACACACAAAGTATCAGATATTTTAATGGCAAAAAGTATTCCAAGCTACCAAAATTAAATTTTCTGCAAGATTAGCCTAAACATGGCAATTTGGGTCACACAACTGTCCTTATTTTAGAATGCTTTATTTGAGAGATCCTAGGTTACCAGAACTTGGATCTTGGAAGCTGAAAATGTGCATGTGTCAGTTTCAAAGGCTAGGGTACATCTCTACAAAATTTCATTAAATGCGGGAATGGTTGAGTGGGGAACAACTCTGTCAATTGTCCTGGAATGTCTCTCATAATTATTTAAGGGGAGTTATATATATATATATATATATATAGGGTGTCCACTCCAATCGTGGACCAATAGCTAATTTCTAAACCGTTAGAGATAAGCATGTAGTTTATTTAGGAAAAAATCTCCAAATTACGAAAGGAATTTTGGGTCTATTCAATGTTTTTCAAAAGATCAAATTTTGAAAGAGTTGCGAAATTTAAATTTTTATACAGCCCCCCAGTCCTTTCAATCATATTTAGTAAAACATTCTTGACACTGTAACGTTTAAAACTAAAAAAAAATCACTCTTCTACGACAAAAATTGACCGAGTTATGACGTTTTGAAAAATCAAGATTTTGAAGGATTTCATGACGTTTTCCAGAGGTCGCTTAAGGGACCGTATGCGAAATCCTTCAAAATATTGATTTTTCAAAACGTCATAACTCGGTCAATTTTTGTCGTAGAACAGTGATTTTTTTTTAGTTTTAAACGTTACAGTGTCAAGAATGTTTTACTAAATATGATTGATAGGACTGGGGGGCTGTATAAAAATTTAAATTTCTTAACTCTTTCAAAATTTGATTTTTTGAAAAACATTGAATAGACCCAAAATTCCTTTCGTAATTTGGAGATTTTTTCCTAAATGAACTATATGCTTATCTCTAACGGTTTAGAACTTAGCTATTGGTCCACGATTGGAGTGGACACCCTGTATATATATATATATATGTATATATATTTTTTAAAGCTATCTGATTTCTTTTTTGCATTTCAGGGAAAAGTGCCTATGACCATAGCAGCTGAAAATAAAAGAAAAGATGATTTGATAATGATTAGTTGGTTTAAAAAGCAAAAAGATCCTGACATTCCATCTCTTGCTGTAGTATTTGAAAGTGGTTTGATACAGCTAATGAAAAATGAAAATGATAACAGTAAGAAATTCTAGTAATCTCTGTGCACTTTTGTTTGTAGTAATAGAATGTATTATATAGACTTTGCTCTTTCTTGTAGTTAAAAGTTTTTTATTGTTTGTGTGACTGAAAAGTTTTCCAATTCTTTTTTTGAGTTGTGAAAAAGTATGAATAATTTTAATGTGCTTTCCAGGGATGCACTGATTAATTGGCCACTTTGTCGATTACTTATAATTAGCCAAATTTTCTAATTGATCAGCAGATTTTTTTTTAAATGTTTTTTTTTAAAGTATACTTTCACAGAAAAACTATGATGACTAATTTTATTAATACAAATACTAAATAAATTAACTTTCTGCAATCTGTTCTATAACATGTAGTATGATATTGTACAGAGTAAAAAACAGAACAAATAGTTCATACAGTGCCTAAAATTGAATGGAATATTAAAAAAAACTCCTAACAACTGATATTCCCATGAAACTATTAGAAATAATTAAATAACTTGAACTTTGAAATTGGAATGTAAAAGCATGAGTATTTCATTTTATTTATAGTCTGCCAAATTTTGCTGATCAACCGACAGGAAAAATATGTTTTAAATAAAATTACTTAAGGTATACTTTGAACAAGAAACTATGATGATTAAATTTATAAACAAGAAATGAAATTTTTTTGCAATCATAAGTATAACAAGTAGTACAAAAGTGTTGTGAGTAAAAACAAAACAAATAATTCAAAGAATAAAATATAAAAGAACAATCTTTATTCTTGATACAAAATTTTTCAATACATTAATTTTCCTTTTTTTGAATAAATATACACATATGGACAATGTTGCAGCATTTTTCATGCTTCGGTACTTTTCTCCTTAGCATAGTGCTTTTAGATAACCTTTTAGTTCTACAAAGCCTTAAAGTCTTGAATTAAATGGCTACTAATAAAATTGAAAAGTAGGTTTAAATTAAAAAGCACTTTTAAATTAGAGTGCTCACCACAGTCTCCCCTTAATTTTTTAAAAAATAAATTATCATGTCTAGTGAACATAATTAATAATGTGATAATTATGTTATGAGTCAATGTAATTTTATTAACAATAATATGAAAACTGGTTCAAAGAAAATTAGATGACATTTTGAAATTATTTTCGGTAAATTAGGAAAATGGAGAAAATTAATCTTCTACCAGAAAAAAAAAAAGTTTTTATTCCTAAAATCAGAATTGTAAAAGAGCAAAAGAAAAAGAAACTGATTGTGAAATTGGTAGTAGTAAAAGTAACCATCATGATCAACAATCAAGAGCCGATTAATCAATAACTGAATCTTTATGTTCTATCTTAACTTTCAGTATAGTTTGCCCTGCAACATAAGCATTATTTTTCAGAGTTGCAAAAATGTTATGTTAGTCACAAGCCGGTTTTTGCTGAAAAGTGCCTATCACCAGTTATTTTGGTTCAAATTTTTGGTAGAAATGACCCATATTAACCATATACATTTTATACCTAAAGATTCAACCTTAAATTACTCTATACTTTAGTTTTTAAATAAGAAGACTTAGAAAATCAGCTGGGAATGTTATGTTAGTTATAAACAATGAGAAAAAATCAGCTGGTAATGTTACGTTAGTTATAAACAATATGCTATACTATAAGCATTCTTAATTTCACTTTCGATCTTTATTATGTCTGTGAGTAAAACTTGTATAAATACAAGTAATACGGAAAGTTTCTTTACTGAAAATTTGCGGTGCAACTCATATGTAAGATGCAGTGTTTCCAAAATTTAAAAAAAAAAAAAAAATAATAAAAGTAAAAATTGCAGCAAGAAATTTTTTTGGACACGGGGCTCATTGGAGTGCTTTTGAAACTCTGGTTTTACACCTAAAAATTGTAAACCAAACACATAGAAAAAAAAGATCTGTGTAATGACTTTTTAAGTATTTTCAGGAGAGAACTAGTTTACCCGTTCAAAGTATTTGCACTTGACATAAGAAATGCAAAGTTCTTTTGAGCAACAGCGAAAATGTGAATTGTTTGGTCATTTCTCGCTGATAGTCACAAAATTAAAAAAAAAAAGAATCTCTCTCTCTCTCTTTCTCAAAAAAAAAAAAGCCACGCTTGAAAAATAGTTTAGATGTTAATGGAAAGTTTAATTGGAACTCTGCTGAAGAAAAAAACCTATTTAAGCCACATTTTGTGCCCAGGAGTCTTTCTGACACCCTACCCATTATAACTACGATGCTTTATTCAATTAGGACAATGCATCTCAATTTTTGGATGCTATTCATTGAAGTAATAGGTAATAAAAAACAGAAAAAATGCTTTTTTGGCCAAAAAAAAAAAAGAAAAATGTTGACTATGGGTCTGTTTGGGTCATTAGCCAGCCTGATAAACTTTAAATTGAGGGGTAAATCATGCAATTTAATAAACAAAGAAAGAGGTTCTCACATAGTGACAGAAATACAGTCTAGGCAAATAATATATAAGGTACCTCCATGAGTCTCTCAACTTGCTATAGATGTTCATGTGTTCAACTTTTCACCTCTCTACCGTCCAGAAGATTGTTAATGGTTAAGATCATGCTCCCTGCCTCTCCAAATGAAAATATTGGCTATAAAACTAAAAAAATGAAAAAAAAAAAAAAGAAAGAAAATGCAGGAAAGGGGGGGGGGGGCATTTCCAAAAAGTGAGACGTGATGGAGGAAAGCAGTGGTCCAATTTTGGTTCTGGGGTCATTTTACAAGCACGAATGGTGTCTGCATTTTGAAGGTTTTTTTTTTAATGCACTGTGTTCTTAGAATGCTTTTCCACTGAACGACACAATAACAGCAAAAATTGGCTGGTAATACTACAATGATAAGTACGCTATCGTGTCGTCTATTGCTTTGCTTTTCCAGTCAACTGGTATTGTTTCGTATGCTATTGCTCTCCTTCAAAAACAACAAACGGGTGTATAAATGTTGGCCCGATTCATATGACAAGACAGGTGCTATCTGAGAAGAATGGTCTGGTAATAGACATTGTCCAAATGGATGTGACACAATTGTCCTTCAATTGGGGGGTGAAAAAATGCATAGCATATTTTATTGCATTTTGCATGCACCAATATCAGATAGTGACAATCATGTACATTTTATGACTGTTGTATCCTTAAGCGGAAAAGTGCTCCTAGGTTTGCTTATTCGGACAAGTCATGATACTGACATTTGCAACTTTTGATTGTTTTAAATACATAAATTTAACTATTTACATGTTTAAACTCGTGCATTGTGTAGGGCTTGAAGATAAATGTTGCTAAAAGTTTTAATCATTTATGGTTGACTTACTTAGTTAAATTTTGTAGCCAGAACCATTAAATGTTACATTATCTGAGAGTGGCGCCAGAGTTTTTAGTTTAATCTGTTTGTGTTTCTTAATGATTTTCTTTATCTTTGTTTTAAAATGCTTTTTGACACATTTTAGCCAAACAATATTTTGTTATCAAGTCCTTATATTCTTATAAATTGAATTATTTAGTTTCAAACTCAGTGGTTCTATTTTCTCATGCAAAAATCTATGCTTAGATGCAATAGCACTTGAGACTGGTCTTCTGATCTCATCATTTGAATGGAATTTCAATGGGAGTATTATGGCTATTGCTGGAAGAAAAGATAAAACTACCTACCCAGATGAAAAGTCTAATGAAGTCAAGTTTTTCAACCCATTTGGTCAGGTATTTCTTTTAGTTATTAGAAAATAAAAGATTTTTTTCGTTTAAGTATAAACATGAAAATTTCACGTTTTAAAGTATTACTGCGAGGGTTGTTCAATAAAGAATGATCGCAAATTAATACAATATAATTAAGTGAATTAATCTTCCAAATAATGATGGTATATCTCAAAATAGTTCTCACTGCATGCAATTCACTTGTGATATCCTTTTTTTTTTAATCTTCAAACACACATTCTTCAGCCTCTGAAGGTGAGAAATGTCATCCCAAAAATGTTTTTTAGATGTTAGAGACATAAAGCAGTCATTAAGAACAAAATTAGAGCTATGTAAAGGACAAAATACTATGAAAAAACCCTCCAAACACACCTCCTATTTGTTAAGAATGAGCAATCTTGGAATTCTTTGCATACAAACAGAACTGTGTATTTAGATGCCTGCCAAGGCTATATTACTGAGGTCATAGCCCTCAAATTTTAAGGGATCTAGCTTTTTCCTATCCCAGTATACATGCATCATTCATATTCTGTGCTTTGATTTGTTTATTTACCTGAAAAACAAGATCAGTCTTTATCGGAAAACTCTAGCATGTTTGTGATCTGTTTTTATTGAACAATCCTAGTATATTTAATCTCGCCACTGAAGCTCACGCTGGTGTCATAAGCACAAGACAGCATCTGACCTGGTTATGAACACAGAGATCAAACATAAGATTGTCTTAAAAATCTGAGTCTTTAAGTGTATATTGACTGTGTGGGGTAGCAAGGATGTTAAACATAAATCAAGTGGATGATTGACATTTGCGCCAGCAATTTATTTTGTTTATGATGATCAGTTGACATGGGGGCCGCTTCTACGTGTTGCTCTATGAAGGAGCACGACCTCCGTAATGAAATTCAATTTAGGAAATCAGTTCAGAGCAAGACTCTTCTTTTCACTTGTAGCATATTTTCTGTCCTTTTTTAATATATAGCTTATCCATTCCCTTCTAAATGGAGTGTCAAAAGTGAATAAATACGTCATTGAGTGTATCAAATATTAACATATTTTATTAATTTTGCATAATTTCTATTGTTTTAGCATTGTAGTTCATATTGTCTGCTGATTCCAGTGCAATAATTTTAGACAATTTTTTTGAAAGGCTTAGAACAAAACATATCTGCTGCCTATTTTAGTTAAAGTACAATGAAAATCAAATATTACATTTAGTTTTGACTCCTAAAGTCCATCAAAATCCTAATAAATTTAAGTAACTCTTTGGCATTAATTATCACAAAATCTTTTTGAAGTTATTCATAGTATATCAAGACCAATAAATTATTTGTTTGTCCAAAGGGAAGAAAAAGCCTGTTTCTGGAATTACCTGATATTTTGTATTTTGATGGTTCTTAATAAAATCAGCTCATGCTTTTTTTAAATTAGTTTCAAGGTAATTATTGTAAATTTAAAAAAGAAAAACTCAGCACATACTATCTATAAATTTTTATTTGTGACTGTGGGTTCCTCAATTTATCCTTTTAAGGAGTAATAATGTCAGCCAACTTGCTAGTGGTCAGACGCCTGACCGTGATGTAGTGGCCCCGGGTTCGAATACCGGCTCCGGCATGGATGTACTTTCTCCTTTCCTGTCATTGTCCTTTCTGTGTGTGAAAGTGTGTTATGAATGGATGCCTACTCTAAAAACTATGATCTTATATCATGCGTGTTGAGCTAAAAGTCTTCCACCTTAATGGTGGTCGTAAAAATGGAAACATTTCCTATCCTGCTTTAAATTTAGATTTCATCTACTTGGGCTCGGATACCCGAGTGGTACTTGAAACAACGGCAACAACAGGAGTAACAACAAAATGCTGTTTAATCTGCAATTATTGAAAATATTACAGAAAACATTACAAAGTTATTAAATTCGTATCTAGTAGAATTTTAATCCTGATGTATAATAATTTTTAAAATCCTGAGTAGAATTTGTTTCTTTGTTTCTTTTTGGTACAGAGAAGTAATTATACTGGCTATCTCATGTAGTATCCATAGCATTGAATTTGAGGATGGCATTTATGATTGTTTTCAGTACTCTTATTTTAATAGATCTAATCTTTTGGCAGATAAATGATATTTAAATTGATTCTTGTATCAGAAAAGGAAAAAGCAAGCTGCTGGAAAAATTTTTGTACTGGCATTTTGTACTTACGTATATAAAGAGGACAAGTGTTTAACTCATTTATATATACATGTCATTTATATTGTTGCAGCTGCTTCATATACTTCGATTTGCTGGAAACATTTGTGGATTATCTTGGGAAGGTGATGGCCAAAGAATAGCTCTTGCTGTTGACTGCTATATATTTTTTGCAACTATACGCCCCTTTTATAAAGTGAGTGGTACTTAGTTTTATAAGTTTAAAAGGGTGTTTTTATTAAATCCTGTTTTAACTTTTGATGGTTGATGGTGTTACATAACAAAACCAAGTGCTACTCATTTTTGTACAACTGAAATATTGTGATTATTTGTTCTTTTTGTGGACACTATTTTCACTCATCTGTATGCAAAAATGTCATCTTAATTTATATTATGCCTTATTTTAGTGGTGTTATTTCTCAAACACACTGGCCTATGCATTTAATAAGTCCCAAGATAAGAAGGAAAGTACTATTATGTTCTGGAATTCAAATACAAAAGAGGTAATTTATTTTGTACATTATTTCCTGTTACTAAATCTTATTTAAGTAGCTTTTACGTTTTGTATTAGTATATGTTTTTCATACTTAGTGTTAACTAGTCAATATAAGTCAGTTGAAAATAACAAAAACTTTAAGAGTGATAAATAACAGCTAAACAAGAAACGTCTTTTTATTTTTTCCACAAATATGAAGCAAATATATTGATTCAATACATTAAGGAGTACATAAAAATAATGATAAAAACTTTTACTTGTTTTTTCAGTGAAGAGTATCTATGTATTAATTAGCAAAAGATCAATGTTGGAAACTCACAACCATGCACGACTGGAGTTATTTTTCTTTTAAATGTAAAACAATGCTACTTTTAAATTCACCTACTTTAAAAGCTTCAGTGAAAAGTCACCATTCTTCAGTTTTGTGAAAAACCTCTAATGCTTCTTTGAGACTTAGTGTTCTTGCAAAAGCACAGTCACATTTTTTATGAAAACCAATGGACTATTCATCAGGATGGGTCGTTTTCAACATTTTTTAAAATCGAAAGCCCCAGTGGTTTGAAAAGTTTTGTATCGATATCAAATGTTAAGGGAAAAAATTATTTTAAATCAAAATATGGATCCCCAGCAAGACCCTTAAAGTTTCGTCAAACATGTAAAAAATACCATTTTTTGTTTAATTTTTAAAATTTTATGTATAATCTTTTTTAAGTCGCAAGTAATGAAAATAGTAGCACATTAAGACTCATAGTTAAGGGGAAAAAAATACTTTGATATTGTATGATATTTAAGCCCTCCGTCAAGTCCTTAAAGTTTCTCCAAATAGGTGAAAAATCTCATTTTTATTTTTAAACAGTAACGCACAATTTTTTTAAATGTTTTGTAGCATAAATCACAATTGTACAGTAAGACTCTTTGTTCACAAAAAGAATATTTTGATGTTGTATGTTATTTAAGCTCTCCGCTGATCCAGAGAAATTCATATCATTTGGACCTTTCTGATATGTTAGACCTTTGAAGCAGCATTTTTATTTAACGTATTTTCCAAAATTGAAATAATTTTAAACCTCTTTTTTTAATGTAATAGCACTGCAGCATGTACCAATATGTTATTGCAATCATTTCTCACCAGAAAATAGTACAGCTAAGGAAGTACTACTTAGCATGATAAGTTATTTGAAAACAAGTCAATCATTTGCCATACATTTGTTTGCAATCATCGGAACTGCAAAAGATGGTCTGTGTTGCCATGTCTGGAGGTATTAAGACCAGGCCCACTGCATCTCTTGAACTGCTACTAGGCTTATGTCCTCTCTATATGCGTATTGAAGCTGAAGCTTTTATGTGCATGGAAAGGTTTAAGTGCTCCGGTCTGTGGCGGTCCTGTTCTGGGTATCTTTTCTGGAAGAACTTTGATGGGGATGTACTTGGGCATCCTTTATCTGGCCTGCCAAGCGATGACTTACAGTTATTTTTCCCACTCGAGCTGACTGGAGAGATACTCCTTTACACCATAGTCAAAGTTGTACTCTCTGGTTTACTGATGGTTCTAAAATGAACAAGAGCATAGGTGCTGGGGCTTTTTGTTCCAGTGATGGTATTAAATATTCTTGTCCGCTGGGCAGGTTTACTACTGTCTTTCAGGCTGAGGTTTATGCCATTTTCATGTGTTGCATTATGTGTCTGAATAGCAGCTATAGAAATAAATGTGTTCACATCTGTTCTGATAGTCAAGTTGCTTTAAATATCCTAAATAAGGTAGTAATGACATCCCGCATCGTCTGGGAATGCTATAATATGCTTTGCACTCTTGCAAAGTTGAACAAGGTCACTCTTTTGGGTACCTGGGCACTCAGGTGTCAAGGGTAATGAAACAGCTGATCAACTTGCTAGGAAAGGTTCTGGGACCCCTTTTGTTGGTCCAGAACCAGCAATTGGGATTTCAAAGAATCTCATTAGGACTGCTGTTTTTGATATTTTTAGGGAAAAACATTACCACAACTGTCGGAACTTGGATGGGAAACATCAGGCAAAGGAACTTAATAGAGGGTGTCCTAGTTTTAGGGCACAAGAGCTCTTAAATTTTAATAGAAATAGTATTAGGAAGGCTATTGGTCTCCTTACTGGTCATTGTACATTAAAGCGACATCTCGCTATAATGAGTGTCATAAATGATCCAACTTGCAGGAGATGCCTCTTTCATGAGGAAACTGTTGCTCACATCCTGTGTGATTGCGAAGTATTTTCTGCCTATAGGTTTGAACACCTAGGTCGTCATTTGCTTGAACCTTGGGAGACTCATGATATTCCTATTAGGTGTTTGCTTAATTTTGCTTCAGCCACTGATCTATTTTAAGGCTTCTGTTTGGAGACTAGTACAATAGACCTCTGGTCGCAGTGCTTGGTTCGTTTGAACCCCTATTCTCTCATTTCATTTCAATCATCCGAATGAACTGTCAATACAGGTAATTACCAATTGTGAAGTTTAGTACAGTCGCTGTTGATCTGCCCTCGGTAAATGTAGATGCACTTAGTACTGAGCAAAAATCTTTGCCTTAGGTATGTGAAGTGATATGTTCTAAAAATTAACTAAAAATGTTATCCACCAAATCACCTGAAAAGCTGTCTCTCTTGACAGAAGGCTTGCCACAGTAAATAGAGTGCATTGTCAACTTGCTACAGGCTATAGTGCTATTATATTAAGAAAACAGGTTTAAAATGATTTTAATTTTTGGAAGAGACGTTAAATAGAAACACATCTTCAAAGAGATAAAATATATCGAAAAAGTTCAACTGATAAGAATTTCTCTGAATCAGGGAAGAGCTTAAATATCATACAGTATCAAAATATTTTTTCTTACTGTGTCTTACTATGTAGTCTTGTGTGAATTGATTTAAATTTACACTATTGGCGATTAAAACTCATGCATTATTTTTTTTAAATCAAAATTAAAATGCAATTTTTTGTGCATTTGGCAAAACTTCAAGGGCCTGGCTGAGGGCTTAAATATTATAGCATATCAAAATAACTTTCTTCATGAGCTATGAGTCTTACCGTGCTTCTAATTTTGCTACTCTCATAAAAACTAAAAAAAAAAAAAAGAAACTTAAAATGCTATTATTTAGGTATTTGGTGAAATTTAAAGTGCCTTGCTGGGGATCGAAATATATTTTAGATTTCAAAGCAATTTCTTCTACAAACATTTGATAACAATACACAACTTTTCTCACCACTGGCCTTTTAGATTTTTTTTTAAAGTTAAAGTCAGCATACCCCACTATTCATGTATGTCGCAATATATGGAAATAAGTTTCATTATTCTGCACATTGCTCTCTTGAAGCCTAGATCTATTTCTGTCACTATATCTAGCTCTTAAATGTTTCTCTAATTGATTGTGACCCATGACATTCACTTTCAAGACTTGAAGATGGCCTCACACATGCTTCATAAATTAATTCTTTGTGTTCCAAAATTAATTATTTTCCAAGTCCTTGGAATTGCTGACCAATTACCAAGTTTCTGATTTTGTTCTGTTCTTGTCTCTGTTGTTCTTGTTCTGTGCAGTGGTAATATGAGTTGTGAACCATGCAAGCAAAGCAAATGACACTTACTCGTTTCTCCTACCCATCATGTGGTGTTCAATATTTTCGAGGTGAATCTTTCATCACATTATTGTGGGAGACAAAATATACGTGGTTACGTTTGCCTAGCATGAGGCTAAAAGCACTGGATAAATTTGGCTGTTATGGAATCTTAAGAGTTACAGTTAACGGATGGCTGTGCTATTAGTCATATTTCACTGTGAGTTGCAGATCTTAAGGCACAACTGATGTTGAGATACTATAACATAATTCTACTTCTTAATATTATTTTCTTTCGCAGTTGAAGTCATACAAAAAAGGTAGTTTTCTGAAGTGAACTTTAGATTCCCTCCAGATCATTGGAATGGAAAATGGCACTGAAGTCCCCTTTCGCATGATCCGTTCTTGAAGTCTTATGGAAGAGTTCAAACAATAAAAATGTGGTCCCATAGTTTGTTTTGCTCAAAAATTTGACCCCTAAATATTCCTTATAGGTAATTTAAACTCATAAAGTTACATTTTTTCTACGAGTTGTGCTCCCAACTTTGCTTCAAATATATATATTAAGAGAATCAGCTCTTCAGCTTATTGAATGCTTTACAAATCACTTTTTATCAACGGAACAATAAAATTCACTTTTGACTTAATGTCACACAAAGCCACCAAATGGCCCCTACAGATGATTTGCTCTTCACTTTTAGGATAATTTGCCTACAAAACAAAGTACAGTCGAGTTTGCGTATTAGAATATTGGTTAAAAGAATTTAGCTTGACTTTCCATGACCCAAAACGCCTTAATTTGTCATTTTGATCTTGGATGATGGACTATCCCATGTATTAGAATATTTTTTTGTGTTACATTTTTTTTCTATCAAGCCAGCACTTCTTTACTTTAAAATGCCAAAAATAGCATTATATAATGCATATTAAGCTAGGATGTCTCTTAAATGACAATCAACTTCACTTTTAAAGAAAATGTTTATTAATTCCCTCAGGTAGGGTTGTTAAAATTTGTTGAAAATCCTGAGGAAAAAAAATCTTGTTTCTCAGTATAATTATAAGTACTATAGCATTTAGAGTGAACAATTAAATCATGATTTGTTTACTAACTGAATTGCTTAACAACACTAGCACAGCTGTGATTTATTCTCTAGGTTAAGAAGTTTGGTCATAAGTCCTTACATGCCCCAAAGCAGAATACTTTGTGATGTTTTGCGACGTAAAATCATTCAACTAAAACTGTTCTGCAAGTACTTAAAGCTCTGTAAGCATAGAAAAGTGACCTTTTATAAAAAGTGATTCCAAAATAAAAACTGTGTCATACAGATCCATGAAAGGAATATTTATTTAATTGTTCAGTACACAGTCTTAACTGCAAAGAAAAGCATGAACCTAAGATTTCAGGCTCATATTCCTGACAGAAAATGAAAAACCCTGTACTATGCTTCCATTCTTGGCAGCTAAAAGAACTGCCTCTGTTCCTCCACACATCCAGGAACTCTGAGTGCTTTGACATAACATTAGAAATAATGTTTGCACTCAGAATAACAGCACATGGAAAATAGTACAACCAAGTGATGACTACACAAAAATATGTTGAATGTAAAATTTTTGCCTTATATAGCTAATCATTTACACACCAGTCTTTGAAGAGGGTGATTAAGGGGCATAAAACAAGTGTAGCCAGAGATAACACTGGCCTACAAAAAAAAAAAAAAAATTTGGTGCCTAGGATTTTTGAGCAGATTTTAACTATATTTTTATTGCTGAATCTGAATATGCAAGCAGTTTTTCTGTATCAGCTCTAGATTTTTAGATAAATTCACTTATCTATCAATGCTTTTTTCTATGTAATACGCTCAAGTATGAGTGTTGTAAAATTTATACAGGGACAGATTCTTGTATATTTTCCTTATTGTCTGTCTTATTTTGAAACCAATAGAATTTAAAATAATAATAATTATGAAATAACTAATTATTATTTTAAAAAGTAATTGTTATTTTAATTTATCTATATCTATAAAAAGAAATATATGTATATTTGTTTGCTCCTTATACAAATCCACAGTTTTCGTCGGACTTTCATCAAACTTGGCTCAGAGGTTCCTTGGTGCACTAGAATTCACATAGTTGGGGTTTTGAAATATTTAAAAACTCCAAAAAGCTTAAAATTCAAATTTTTCGTCTCAAAATGGCCATTTTCTTTCAATTTTGAATAGATAGAGTAATAGAGATATAAGCCTTCAAAAATACAAATTGAAAACACTTAACACATTTAAATACGAGTATTTTACGACAAAGATTAAAATTAACAATGAATTATCAATTCAAGACTCACCTTTTTCATTTTAACATGAAATAAGGTAAAAACAATTTCTGTTACAATTATTTGCATTCAACACTATTTGAACCACTTGTTGTATTAATAAGCACCCGGGCAACGCCGGGTAATAACCCTAGTTTATTATAAAAGGAAGACTAATAATATAAGATATATAACTAACTGACTGGTTGACCTTGGTTGTTCCTTGTTTCTTGTGCATCTGGGATAGCAGAGACAAAACGCAACACTGGGTTAGAAAAGAGTAGCCTGGGACAGCAAACATGGATGTTGGGGAAAAGAATATCATCAATGATCCTTTAGTTCCAAGAGAGAAAATCATCTTTCCACCACTGCATATCAAGCTGGGTCTAATGAAGCAGTTTGTAAAGGCTCTTGATAAGAATGGATCATGCTTTGCATATATAGGGGTAAAAATGCCTCAGCTGAGTATGGAAAAAAATAAAGCAGGAATATTTGATGGCCCACAAATAAAACAGCTGATTAAAAACCCTTGCTTCCTAAATTAAATGATTGAGATTGAACAAAAAGCCTGGAATTCATTTGTTTCAGTTGTCCAAATTTTTTTGGGTAAACATAAAGCTGAAAACTTTGTTGAATTAGTCAATGAGATGCTGAGTAATTTCAGATCACTTGGGTGTAACATCAGCAGAAAGGTGCACTATTTACACAACCACTTAGACCGTTTTCCTGATAACTTAGAAGACATTAGTATGGTGAAAGATTTCACCAAGATATAAATTGCATGGGGGATCGCTATCGAGGAAGATGAGATACTCACTTGATGGTAAATTACTGTTGAATTTTTAAAACGAGGAATTGTTCTAACATACGCTCAAGAATGTCACGCAAAAGAAGTTTCCGAATTGTTCAGTGAGTAACTGGCTTAAATGATGACTTTTTCTGTTTTCTTTTGTATATAATAAATAATATCTGTGTAGTCTAATAAAAATTAATTGTTTCATTTGTTTTTTTTAAACCATGGTTTTTCTTTTCAAATAGTGCTATGTACAATTCATTAAAATGTTAATATCTTAAAAATTCGAGCTGATAGGCAAAAACTAATAGCATATTTGAATTCAGGGCATCAAATTCATAAAAAATTACCTCCAAAATCTTCGGCACCAAAACCACTGTTGACCAGTGTGATTTTCTGCAGAAATCTATAGGTTTTCTGCAAATATCTTTTACTAAATATGTAATTTTTTAATTTGAAGCAAAATTTGAAGAAATCCACAGAAATTGTGCTAAATTTCTGCAAAATTATATCTTTAGTTATAAAAACTTATAGCAGAAAATCTACCTTTTCTGCAGAAAATTTTTCCTCACATTTGAACAGAGTTGTTCTGCAGTTCAAGTATCTGTTCTGCGACGTAACGTTCCAAATTTAGCAGTATTTCTGCTTTGGAGCTTACATGTATTCAAATTTTCATATCAGGGTTGGCAATTCTGTTAAAACCAATCATTCTGGATCTTTGCCAAAGGGGATTTGAGGGTTGACATCTACCAGACCCCCCCCCCTGCTCTGCACTCCTGTTTAAGAATGTTTGGTTCTGTAAACTGGTGTACCTTTGTTCTTTTAAGATCTGTGAAGTCAGTGAAAGAAATGTATTAGAAAGCTTCACTGAGTAAAGTGTCAAAAATGAAATCTTACAACTTTTTCCAGAACAAGAATGTATGTATCATTATTTTGATATTTACATATAAACCTTTGTCTTCCCCTGTTTTTTTACTTTTATAAAACAGGCAAATTTTATTCTTCACGTTGTTCTAATTACTGAAACTACTATTAAAGTATTTTAGTTTGAATCTTTCCAATCTATATTGCAATCCATACTACTAAATTATGTTATAATTAGTTGTAGAAGTTATTATAAAATATGATTTTGTTGCAGAAACACATAAAATTGATTAAGAATTTCATTTCTATGTCTGCTTTTGGAGATTTTTGTTGCATAGCTACAAAGAGCGATGAAAATTCCAAAGAAGTAAGTTACTACTTTTGTAACTGATTTTGCTTAAGTAGTTAGTGTTATTTATTTGGCTACTTTTTGTAAGCAACTTGTTAAGTTGTTATCTTGTACCTGCTAGGCAGGCAATTTAGGGTGAGCTACTTCACTTCTCCAACTGTATCGTAATTTAGCGTGAAGTCCAACTTCCACAGTACTCACATACCATTAAGCCCCGTTTAAAGAGTAGGCAACCATTCACAGCACAACAAAACAGTCACACAAAGAAAGGACAAAGGACATGAGAGATAAAAGTATGTACATGCTAGAGCTATTATTCCGTGTCCCAGTCGTTTCGCCAAAATTCCCTAGAGTATTTTCTTATCAGACGAAGATGGACAGGAGCCTCCCAGTGGGGGGTGTGGGGAAAGTCAATCAAACTCCGAGTTGGGACGGTGTAGGGATTCTAAACCGGTTGATTTTCCCTATTGAGGAGAGATCTTTTCCCTCTTTAGAGCACGTGCAATATTTTTTGAGTATTCATGTTTTCCATTTCAGCCGAAGCTACTAATACGATAATGAGCGATATAAATTTCATCGATTCAACCCGTGGAAGGAAGTTATTGGTGTATAATAATTTTTTATTTAGAATACATGGCAAATCTACCGATAGGGAATATTGGAAATGCACCAGTATCCAAGATTGCTGATCTAGTATTATTTTAAGTAAAGGACAGTTTGAATGCATGAACAGGCAACATACACATGCACCTGAGTTTATCTGGCAAAAAAAAAGGTTCACTTTTTTCGGAAAACTTTCTAATTTAAACATTTTAGGTTTTGTTGTACAAATTTTTCAAGTGTTTCTTATTGTACTGCAATGCAAAAAGAAGTAATGCTGCAGGTTTATTTTAAAAATAATATATTTTCTGCAAAAAATTATTTTAATTTTTTACTTGACGGTTTTCTGCAATAAAATGAAACTTTCACTTTAAAAACAAGTTTTTGCCTTTCATTCTAAAGTTAAGAAATAGTTGCGAGTTTTAAATAAATAACTTTCGCGATCGAAATTTACTGCAGAAAGTCATCAAGTGGGGTCATCACTTGACGGGTTTTTCAGTAAACTGAGAGTTCAAGACAAAATATAACCGATTGAAATTCTCGACCATTCATAATCTGTAATAAAATCATTTTTGAAAAAAAAAAAAAAAAATGTCAGTTGACGGTAGAGATGAAAATGGTCGGAAAAAAAACCGGAAACTTTCGGAGCACCGGAAACTTGCTAAGCACATAGTAGAATCTGCAATTGAGCTCAAACTGAGATATTGCATTTTTAAGAGCTGCGTCTCCATATATTTTGTTGTGATGACTTTTTATTCAGCAGATTAAAACTAAAGTTTCCAATCGCAAATGACTACAAAACATTTTATTAATAACACATACGAAACAGAAAGCAACCTCTGGTTTTGTTGAAAAGTAGGGGTACGACTATTGTGCTTAGCAAGGCCAGTAAGTTGAGTTCCAGTAAGTTGAAACTCCAGTTTAAATTTTGTTCGGGTTTAGAAACCATTACGCCGTTTATAGTTTTCTATTAGAAAGGTTTAAAAGAAAAAGTCATTTAATTTTTATTTGGATTTAGATTGGGTGGGGAAAAACCAGAACTCAATAGTTTTCATTTTTAGATAGTGAGGTTATATTGCAAGGGAGAAAAATCATTCTGATTTTTCTATCAAACACTATTATTGATGTTTGAAAGTATCTACTTATTATTTTAAGTTTAAAAGGGCAGTCTAAAATAGAAAATTTAATTGTAAGGGTTAGACACACTTCATCCAATATTAACAGTGAAATGACGATATGATTCATTTGTGGGGTTTGACCAAGAAAGCTTTGAGTCATAAAACAGAAAGGCTATTTTTTTCCAATTAAAACCTACCTAATTATGCGTATTTCTGTCATCAGGAAAAATAATATGTATTGATTGCATATATTTTTAATGATTAACCTTTTAAATGGCCCAAGAAAAACAAAACTATTAAAAAACTCTTTTTTTTAATTGTAAAAAAGTCAATTTTTCATTTTTTTCCAATTTTTCCGGAAAAAAAACTGGAAAAAAAAAAGGTTTTTTTTCTTCGCTTCAAAATTTCCAGAAATTTTACATCTCTAGTTGACGGTTTCTACAATAAACGACTCAATTATACGTGTAGTTTTTAACCCATTAACCGCCGAAACTCGAAATCATTTTTTGTTTTTGATAGAAATCATAAAAGTTGTTATTTTGAGCCCATACAATAGTATTATGCTGCAAAAAGAACAAAATTTCACTTACATTTAGAAATATAGGGTGTTGCATTGACGCAACGTCAGCGGAAAAGGGTACGGATGCTAAGTAGTTTTATTTAATACAATTCCGCAGTTTCAATGCGTTTTAGACAGGTAAAATCTGTATGAGCTTTGATATGGTTTTGAAACGTGCAGAGAACTTTAGAAGAAATTGAAATTTGTTTTAAAAAAATCAATCCTCACAAATTTAAAATTTAACAAAAATTTGATTATCCAAGATTATCCATGATAAACTTCGTTGCAATCGAGTTGGAGAGCAATATCACAAGCATTGCAACGATAAACAGTTGGACAATGGCAATGGGGCCGGGGTCAGCCCGATCAGTAAGGCGTCGGACTCGTAACCGGAGGGTCCCGGGTTTGATCCTAGCCGATCAAAGATCCACCGTTGTTACTAATGGTGGCTGGGCGACGCAAAATAAGGGTCGTGGTCACAAAGTCCTCCAAGTGAAACGATGCTTCCGGGGGTACAACCCAGTTGTTTGCTCATCCCTTGGTCTGGTTCAAAAGAACAGAACGCTCTGAGCTAAATCAGGCTTCCACCTTAATGGTGCTCGTAAAAACGGAAGCCGTACTTATTCCACGTTAAATCGGGTAGATCGGTCTACTCGGGCTCATTTATCCGAGTGGTTTCAGAAACAACACAATGGCAATACTTGCACCGTATTCTTTCGTTATTTGTAAACCTTGCTGTAAAAAGCCCCCCAGATACTGGCATTGGTAAGCTGAATGTGCTTGGCCGCCCTGTACATATACTTTTCGTATGTGTATTATTATCAAAGGGGGGGGGGGAGGCACCGTAAAAACTTAAGTGCAACCTCTCGTCTAAAATCCAACAGTGACTTTCTATTTGCTTCTTCAGATAGTCATGAAAGTTTCCAAGCATTTGTTTGCACAACATCAATATAATTTGAAAATATTGGGCACCATTTTTTCTCTCTGACTCCAATTCTATAACTTGAAACTATATTATCACACAAATCAACATTTAATGTTATATTGCTCAATGATGCAAAGCTGAGGAACAGAAACATTTTTCTTCGGAATTCTGGAGTAGCGAAAAACGATCTTTACAAGGCTCAATTTTACCATAAGTAGAACCTCGAATCATCATCATCAAATTTTTCATTTATTTTTTATTTTCAAAAACCTGTTCGAATGCTTCTTAAGCTAAGATATCTTGTTCTGGGCATTTCAAAAGGCGGAGACGAAAAAAAAAGCTTGCACAGTCAAAACGCACGGAATAAAAATGAAATGTATGACTTTCGGAAGAACAGTTGAGGCAGGCAGTCTGACTACCCCTTTTTCGCTGACGATGCGCTTACGCAACACCTGCTTTTGCTTTCCTTCCCTCCCCCACATAATCATTTTCTGAGCGGATTTTTTTTATCAAAGTGACCTTGACTAAGGGTATTTCACATATAAACCCAAACTTTTTTTCTTTTTTAACTTTTTTGATAGAAAAATAGAACACAAATTTTAGCAAAAAAAAACCGCATTAGAACCACAATTTTTATTACATATAAAGAAAAATGTTTGAGGCAATTTTTTTACTTAACATGTTTATATGGTTGTTCTTAAACCTAAAACTGAAATCAGTGCAAAAATTAGTTAAATAGCGAATTTTTTATGATTTTTTAAAATGACTGTTGCGTCAACGCAACACCAGCGAGTAATGGGTTAAGGGAAACATATCTTTAAATCTAAAACTATACTGGCCTTTCATCCATCAAATGCATTACTTAACTATATTTGTCAAAAATGAGTTGGAATTGAAAAGAAAAAAAAAGCAGTCTAATAAGCAAAAATGTCCCATAAATGGCACAATTAAATTTGAATTTCATTGAAAAAATTGAAGAATCACTAACTAACAACCCTTCTTTTCTTTTGCACGATAAGAAATTACCCCCTTCTGGAGAAATACCCACATATTTGTTTATTTATTTATTACAGGCATTTGAAACGTGTCTCTCCAATCAATTTAATGTATGCGATGAACCTGGATCCATTTAAATTAATATTCGTTATTGAACTATAGTTACGTATTCAATCTTTTGTTTTTGTATAGACTTTAAAAATTGTGTTTAAAAGTCTTATCAAGGGTGTTTAATGAAGGTGTCATGCGAAAAGAAAAATGTTTTTTTTACAGATTTTTTTTTTTTTTTTGAATTAATAGGGGAAAAGAAAATGCAAATGATTTTCCTGATAAGATTTAAAATAATAAACACCAAATAAAATAGCCCCAAAATTAATTTGAAGAAAAATTTCAGGACTTCATGTTGAAAAAAGAGTAGACCTGAAATTTTCAATTACTAACCAGTGGACAGCAGACCTTTATAGTTTACTAGGCACTGATTTAATATTTGTTGCAGTAACAACCACGACATAAAAATATTGATTAAAAAAAAAAAAAACGCCATTTTGAAAAATATTACATTTTTTAATATTTCATTTGCTCAAGGCCTATGTTTCCAACTTGAATGTTAAAAATTCTGCTTATTTGACTTAAGTATGTGCTTTGCAATGTTGACATATTTTGATGTGTTTTTTCGATGTCACGTGTAAAGCGTAACTGTAAGGTTTACCTGTAATTTTTCAGCAATCTTTTAGCATCGGCCTTTAGGGTACGATATTTCTACTTATTTTTGCAGTAGTGCACTATTAAAATCATATTGAGCAAGAATACAAAAGCATTTTTCAAAATAAATACGATTTTTTTTTAACCACCAGTTTTTAATTTTTGAATTCACCACGTGGAGAACGGATATTTTTCGATCTAAAAACCTAAGCATTAAATTATTTGGAATTCTTGTTCATGAAGCTCTTGAAACTGAAGAGGCAAGTTGCCTTTCTGACCTCTGATACGTTTCTAATAGTTGGGGCTTTTTCAGTTCTAAACAACTTTACCTCCATAATAAACCAATATTAAGAAAAATACAAGACAATTTAGAATTTCAACTATCAACAATGGACCCACACATCAAAATTGGGACATGAATTTCAGTCTCAGCCATCCTGTTGAAAATTTCGATTTCATGGCATTTCCCTGAATTTTTAGCTACATAATATTTGTAAATTTTTGGTATCATGATTTCTTTTGTGTTAGCTCATTATTTTAGTATTTATTGCAGTATTTATTACTATTTGCAGCATTTTGTCTTTGTACTGTGGCCTAGTCGCTTTTGCGCTGTTTGTAGTTTTGCCAAGAGTATTTTTTGAATCTTATAATTGATTTTGTATTGCTTAATAAAATGTTTAATTTCTATAGTTGTAATAAGTGATTAAGTTCAATATTATTAAAGCAGAAAATTTGCATAACATGCAAAGTTTCTCGCCTCTGATTTCTAAGCAGCTGTCATAAAAAAAACACTGCTTAAAATCAGAAGCTCAAAACATTTTCTTTACTGAAAAAGGTTTACCTTTTTAATCAACCCTCTGAATCATTATGCAATATTTTGCAGTTTCGTGTTTTAATTAAGTTATTAGTTTCTTTCCCCCAAGTCATTTAGTGAAAAGATTCAATACTTCAAAAATGTGTATACATTTTTCTTACATTTATTGACATCAGCACAGTACTACTGGTGCATGATGGCAAGCCCATCCTTTTTAAAACTTTCCTGGAGGCAAAGGAAATTTACTCAATGCATATAACAACTTTTTTCTTTTTTTAAAGTGACAATTTCTCAAAGCTTGGAGAGGGGGGGGGGCAATTACCCTTTTATAGCCCCTCCAAATGATGGGCTTGCATGCGCTCCGGTTACGTGTGTGACATTTCACTGAAAAAGATTGTGCACTCCTACTTATAATCATCGTTTTACTGTTTTATTTATATTTTTTGAACTTCATTACAATCAGTAAAAAGCTTTTAGCAATCTAGAAAATTCAGATATCCTCTCAAAAATGTGCGATTCTTTATCATTTTTCGAAAAAAAAAAAAAAAAATTACACGTTTACTACCAGAAACTTGCAAATATTTTTCATTTTTAATCTATTTTATTACTTTGTTAATATTTTTTGTTTTTGTAAATGCTTCTTAAACTTAATATTTATATACTTAATAGGAACGTTTTACTTTTTTCTTCTTATTTTAAACTTCATTAACAATCGATAAACCGTTTTTAGCAATCCAGAAAATTCAGGAGAATTGCTATAGTTTCAAGCACTCCGGATAATTGCTCCTCTACTGTACATACTTTAAAAAAAAAATCTTTGGAAGAAAATAAATGTTTTGTTTATACTTATACTTTGGTTATAGTACTTTGGTTATACTTTGGTCTTTTTTTAACACATGTCTCAAAAACTATCTAAATGTAGTTGAAAGATAAATTTTTTGGGAGTTAATTGTGACCTCCTATCAGTGTACCCATCGCTCAATCCGTTTTTCAGACAGTCTTGCTTCAGTTTCACCATCACAGAAAGTTTTCATTCATTAAAATTGATCATACTATTGCTAATTAAATTTAAACATGCTAGTTACACTTCATTCTGGACTTTATCAAATTTGAAACTCAGCATGGGATACACTTGACTTGAGCATAAATCAAGAGCTGTAGAAAAAAATTGAGGCTAAAATTTTTGAGAATTTACGCACCAGACTTAATTTCTGAGAATCTCAGGACAGGAAAATTTCACCAATTTTCATCCAACTCTTTCAAACAAATGATAAAACTAAATACTTATATATTTTAATATGATTTTACTTGGTCCAACACACTTAACATCTAGTTGATCAGTATGCACCACGTGTAAGATCATTTTTAAGATCATTAGTAAAGATATGCAAAAGATGTTGCAGATTGGTGAAGTTTCGATATAAGTGCTGGAAAAAGTAAATAAAATGTTATCGCATTAAAGTGTTCGAAATCGGCGGCGAAATTAAACACAATACTAAATATCAGAAAATAATTATTTTTATAAATTAGTTTTTAAATTTATCATTTTTTTTAAGACGGACTAAAAATTGAAAAACAAATTTCTCATCATGGGGCTCGAGTTCTACTTAACCATAAAGGGTGTAAAGAATAGCAATCCGTGAGAAAACTTACTACATCAGCCAGGGCCGCCGTTTGGGGGGGAATACTGGACCGCTAGTACCCGGGCCCGGAGCTTTGGGGTGCCCGTAAGGTTATAAACATGTTTTTCCAGTAATAGTGTCAATAATTTCCTCACAAAAAAAAATCTCGCTTTCCATTGCCGATTCTCAATATGAAACAATTGCTAGTACAAACACTAATGAATGAAACACGCCTTGCACAAAGGAAAATACCGCTTTTTAAAATCATCTGGCGATACAAAAAACGTGAAAATAAAATCAGATGCATACTTTCGTAACTAAAAAAAAATTTTTCCCGAAATTTTTTGTTCTCCTTTTTTTACAATTGCAAATGTGCTGAAACGATGGCATAAAAATATGCAATTGGGGGGGGGGTGCATGGGGGGCCCGGCATTAAAATTGGTACCGGACCAAATTGCTGATAGCGGCGGCCCCTGACATCAGCTAACAATAATTCAGTGCAATTAAACTGTCGGTTACATTTTAATGCAACTACGTATTAACTTTTTCTTATGCCCCAGGTTTTTTGATAATGAAGAATATTTTTTAATAATAAATTTTTAAAAATTTATTTAAATAATTATTTACAACTAATGATTTTCTGAAACAGCACATCCATAACACCCATATTTTAAACATCAATCTCATATGTAATAGTATTTAAAATGTTTAGATTTGAAAAAATAAATAAATAAATTTAAAAAAAAAAGGACTGAATAAAAGATTTCTGGTAGAGATTTATAATTATTTGGGAAATGCCTTTCCTAATAATAAAGTCTTTAAGTAACATTTACTTCCATTTAAAGTAGAAAGTATGTTATCTTCAAGAATTGAAAAATATTTATTCAAAAAAAGTTATTGAGAAACCTCAAACAAAGGGCATAACTTAGTATTTCATGATACAATATTAGCAATCTGCGGTTCAAACAGCGCATGGCAGTCTACCGATCATGCGGGGAGGAAAAATCCCCAAAAATGTCCCTGGCGCAGAACTTTCTCTTCAGGTTGGAGAAGATGGCTATTGTATCAATGATTATCCTTATCTCTGCTCCTCTTGCATTGTCCGTTGAGAATCTAATCCGGTCAGTGGAGGGGTCTGAGACAGCTGTACCCAGGGGAATTTTGGCGAGAGTTCGGGTGAATCTATTATTCGAACCCAGTACCTCCCCCATCAGCAATCATCTTTCTCTGAGCACTAGATAAGGTGACTGGCATACTGGTATTTATGTAAATGTTTGAAGTGCCCAAATAAATACTTGCTCTGCTTTGGGATGGCCTGATTGATTAGTGTTGCTGAATTTTCACTTTCTGTGACAGTCTGTCCTTTCTCATGCTATATCTGCTTAGGATGTCGCTATTTATCATTGTGTTAACATTATTTTTAGTAGCTGTTAATTTAATCCTGATAACTGAGGGCTGAATAAATGAGATTAAACTGTACTGATGTTTTAGTGTTTACATAAATGGAAGGCTCCATGGTCAGAACAATAAAGTTTTTGATGTCAACTTTTTTGATTTTGATAAAATTTGGTATAGCGAGAACAAACAGATTTACATTCAAAAAATTATTCAAAACACAACACTGAAAAAATTCAAACTATGTGAAAACACTGAATAGGGAATCATTTCAAATTATTCATATCCTGTGTATAGTAGAATAAAAACTCAAAAGCTATTGCAAAGTCAAAGAATAGAGCTTTCTATTGATATATCACATGGGAGGGGGGAGGACTTTCTTAAGGTCATTTACTACAACATTTGACCTTGAATATGGGTCATTCCAACGAAAATGGTACAAATCATGTCTGAAACTCTTTACTTAAGATTATCAATTTAAATAATTTCCACCAACTAGTCATACTTTTTTTTATTGAGTTTCCATTTATTTGTGTATAATGAAGTGTAAATAACTAGTATCTGACTCATTTATAAAAGGATTTTAAATATTTTGATCACTTTGGTTAACAGAGTGGACATATAACAGAGTGGACAAATAAGCCTTTAAAAATATCTGTATAATCACAAAGAAAAGTTAGAATCACAGAACAAGCATAAAGTAGAATAAACAGCCTAAAACTGTAAGTCTGTCTGCAATTTCAAGAAAAAATCGATTTTTTTCATCATGAAATCGGATCTAACAGAGTGGACATCCAACAGTTCAAATTAATTATCATAATGAAAGAATGAGGCTCACCCTGGTTGTTGACTACATAATTCAATGTAGCAAGCTAATCACGGCAGTTATACTACCTATATTTTTAAAAAAATATATCAGATTGAATGCAATTGTTTATTTTATTTCCAAAAGGCATATAACAGAGTGGACAATTCGAAACATAGAAAATCTAGGGACATGGATAAATAATAGTGTTTTTTGGGGAATTTTTTTTTCATTTGCATAATAATCTGCAGAAATGGTGTCAGAAGCATCTTTTGTGCAGTGCAGTGTCAGTTATTTTGTTGTTACATTTCAGTTTAATTTTAAATCACATTTAAAAGTCTAGCAGTTTGAAGCTGGGACACGTCATTTTCACCTTCTTCTGACAAAGATAATTTTTTTGCGCCCTTTCTAAATTGATTATACCTAATCAATTGATACTTGATGGCAAAAAATTAAATGGAGAACCAATAAAAAATAAACTTAATGGGTGGTAGTTATTAAAATTGATTTTAAAAAATTCTAAAGTCTCGGACATGATTTGTACTATTTTCGTCGGAATGACCCATATCTCAAAACATCTCTTATATTTTTTTTGCAAAATATATATTTCATTGCTCTAACATAATTCTTTCCCCAAACCAAAAATGAGGCTGACTCCGTCATGGTAAGGACCAGCAAAAAGAAAAATATATATATATATATATATATATATATATATATATATATATATATATATATATATAGAAATAATTACATTTCTTCTGTAAATGAGCAAAGCACTGTCAGATCAATTAAAAAATTTAATTTTTGACCTCATCATTTCTGATTTTCACAGAATTTAGTAAGGAAAGCACATATAAATTTTCAAATTTCTATTTCAAAAATTGCTCAAAATGAAAGGTTATGAAAAATCTCAAAATGTGCAACAACAAAAAAAAAAGGAACTACAATGTACTATAATTTTTCTCCTAATTATATTGGAATAAAAATTCAAAAGGCATTGCAAAATTGGAGAATAGAGCTGTCTATTGATATAATACATATCTTATTTCTTATGACAGAGTTAAGTTTCAAGGTAATTGCACTGATTCTTGAAAACATGCCCATTCAGAAATTTTGGGAAAAATTAATACATTTCTCTAACTTTGCCAAAAATTAGGCTGACACTACAATAGCAGGGATTTATATTAAAAGAAAAAAAAAGCAAAGGAAAAAAAAAGAGCAAAACCAGAAACGTTTTCATATTTTCTGTAGATGCTTTCCATTATTTCAGTTATAATATTATTGTTTTAAATTTTTTGGTACATTGTTCATAAAAAATGCATGTTTTCCCAAATGGACAGTTTTTAAAAAAATATAAACTAGATTAGAATGTGATAACAATTTTACTAGGCATGTTTTAAGATATTCAAAGTCAAAAATCATGTTGAACGACCTTGAAGCTTAAATCCATATTAAGAATGTCTAATATATCAATAGAAAGTGCCATTTTTTAACTTTATAATGGTTTTTGAATTTTTATTCTACAGTTACTTGAAGAAAAGTTGCACTCATTTTTTAGTAAACAGTTTTCTTTTTTTCCCTTGCAAATTTTGAGTTTTTTTAGTCCTGTGTCTTACTTTTTTTATTATTTTGACCTTAAATTGCTCATCTACAGAAAATATTATTATTCTTGATTTTTGCAGTGCCTTGCAGTTGCGGTGCCAGCCTTTTGGTTCTGTGAAAGAATAATAAATTAGAGTAATAAAATATATTTTTTCTAAAGCATAAAATGGGGCATGTTTTGCAGTATTTAAGGTCAAAGTCATGGTGAAACTTGAATCAAACTTAAGAAAGTCATGTAATGTATCAATAGATAGTTCTATTCTTTGGTTTTTATTCTACTATACATAGGAGAGCGGTTCCAGTCATTTCAAAAGATTCCCTTTTTCATTTTTTTGGCATATTTTGAATTTTTTTAGTCCTGTGTTATGAACAGCTTTTGAAATATAAATCTGAAAATTAGCAGAATTACTTATCTTACCGTATGTGCCTTCAAGCCAAATTTTATCAAAATGGAAGAGTGGGAGTTCAAGCTGATTGATCTGAAACGGTATTGCATAGCTATTGCAAGACATTCCTTAAATGCAATTTTTTTTTTCAGGACAAGGCCCCTGAGCTCCGGGGTGAGCCCCTTGTAAGTTTGGTCGCTGGGCTCCCTTTTCACTTAAAATGTATACTACTCCAGTTCTAAGTCAGGCCCCTAGTTTCCAACATGGCTGCCATTATTAGCCCCTGTCGTCCCTGAGCTAGAAATCAACCATGACGGCAGACATTATTGCTATTGGTTTTGGATACAGTTTGCATCTAATATTCAGTTTTAACATATAAAGAACAAATACCTACTCTGGATTTAAGTTTTGACTTTTGTTATAACAATATAGGATATTTTTAATTACTCATTATTGTTTCTCTTTTGCTTGAGATTTTTTCACGTTATGCTGTTTGATGCTATAAGTTTTTATTATACTTGCTCTGTCTTGGGTGGGAAATAGGTTAGTTATTGAGACAAGCCAATTGGTGAGACAATTATAGAACTAATTAATAGCAAAATTTAAAAATATGTTAGCACATTTTGAGATTGTTGCATACTTGATTTATCGTGTTTTTGCAAGATATCATTTTTTTTCCTTATTATTATTTTAATACTGAAGCGTCTAAGGTAAATTCAATTGCTTTCTTTACTATACTTTCATCATGCAGGTTAAAATGTATAGATTTAGGTGTGTCTTTTAAGTCCTCATATGTGCTCAAGTAAATATCGGCCGTATTTTACTTGAGCATGAAGCATTAGGTATAATAGACCTAATTCTTTTGAATTAATTCTAATTAGGCATAATAGTATTATTCTTTCATCCATTAATCCTTCTAAACGTCATGTTATTAAGTACTCATCCTTTCAATTTGAACAAATATTGGCTAATTTGTTTCCTTTGTTGTTCTTATATATTTAAGTTGAAAGGAATAAGTTAATGTGTGAAAATAAAGTAAATCGACTGGTGCATTTTAAAACTATATTTTACTTAAATAGGTTTTGTAGGAAAAAAACAGTTGCTAAAGAAGTGAAAACAAAACTGAAGTTGTTCTACCAAATAGAACCTCTTATCAGTGTACATGTTGTGGTTTCTGTTCCCGGTCCTGGGGTAGAATGAACCATTTTTTGAATTTCTTATATTTTTCATTTTTTCTCTCTTTTTATATCATAATTTACATGTATGAATACTACTATTTGCTGAACAAGAGTTCAATGCATGTGTATTTTTATCACTTTCTGTTTCATATTAAATTTTTGCATCATGTTAAACATAAAAATTTCCATTTTATCCTGTCTTTTCCTATGTAAAATAATGTGTTTAAATGTCACAGGGATTTTTTTAAACAGCTGAAAACTTATTTCAGCCTTTTATATTTTGTTAATTTAATTTTAATTTATATTTAGTTATTATAGTGTTATTATTTTTGTTTAAATGCCAAGCTAAGATATTTGTTTATAAGTAACAAATTTTATTGCCGTCAGTACATTATTTTAAAAACATTTATCGGAAGCACCTATCAATATATAGTGCGATTAAAATTCCTTGAGATACATATTTCTCATGCAGCATATAAAATAGCTTGTTGGAAGTCACTTTTTCAATGTTAAATGATATGACTGTCTTAATATACATAACTAGATTACTATTATTCTTCTTTGCATATTGATTTTTTAAGTTAAGTTATGCATGTACTGAGTAATGTTTTGCATGTAAATGTAAAAGTATTCTGTTTTTCAACCTCTCTCAAGACCTAAAAGGGTGCTTAAAAGTGAAATTAGTTTAGATTCAGAGGTATCAAAAATGTATTCCCCAGAAATCTATAGAAACCCCTTTTTATTTTTATTTATTTTTTTGTTTTGCATAGTTTCATTTCCAAAGTTTTTAATATTATACTTTTATTTCAGTTTTCACTGATTGTCTGCAATGGTATTGGTTCTCCCATTGATTCCTGCAATATAAATCTTGAGCCATCAAACCTTTGCATGAATTTATTTGATGTTTTTGCTGCTTCCCAAACTAGTTTTTGCAAATTTCATTTTCATTCTCCCAAAAGCAAAACTCTAATGCAGTTTACTACAGAAAAACCAGGATTATCTGATGAAAGGTACTGTCTTTATATGTTTATCAAGCAAAACAACAGAACTTAGAGATCATTGTGCAAAATATTTCTGTAAATAATTTTTATATTAAGGTTTGAAATGAAACTTTTAATTGCATCCATGTTTGTTTTTTTCATGTACCAGAGTGTTCTCTGTTCTCGAAAGCCGTCTAGCACTTTCCAACAATTCCACTTTAGGAAAGGGCGATGGGTTGAGAATGGACACTTTCTGAAGTTTTCAAAATATAATGCATGTGTGTGTGTGTGTGTGTGCTTGCTATCTTTTTGACTTTTTCAACATTATTTTTTATTTCAAATTTACTTCCTTCTACTAGAGCTGTTCAATAAAGAGTGATGACATTTTTTTTCAGTTTAATAACCGAAACAAAGCACATAAAATTAGTAATGCATGTATAATGGGATAAGTAAAGATTATACCCCTACAAATTTAAAGTCATGATGTCAGTAATATGACTTTGGCAGCCATCCAAATCAGGTGTGTGCCGTCAACCAATGTCCAGGGTAGGCAGATGTGGAGATTTTGGAATAAGTTAAAAAATGCATGTAATGTAAACAGTAGTGAAATTATATAAATATGAATGATCTTTACTTACTGTGCCTCATATTTACAGAGATATTCATCTAATTGTACAGGAAAACCATTCCTCTTTCTTTCATTGTGGAGAAAATATCGGTCACTTTCAAAGAAATTAAAAGTAGGGTCTTGAAAAAATTTCTTGAACTCTTTTCTAGACTGTTGAAAGCCTCCAAAACTAGAAGAGTTTTTTTTTTTACTTACTTCCATCTACTAATTATGTGCATTTATTTAAAAATTTGTCATTTTTCTGTGTAATTCGTTTTTAAAAAGTTTTGAGGAAATAACTATTCATATTAATTAAGGTTTCAACTTAAACATAGGATAGAACTTGATACATGCAAATGTGAAACATTTAAAAATTACGAAAACATTTATTAGAAAAAAAAAAAAAACTCACAGAAATAGTGAATTGCATCTCGTAGATCGTTGCATCCTCGTAATGTACGGAGCTGCAAGGCAGAATTATTCCTGCCTTCAGAAGAAGCTCCATCAACACCCCACCTCATAGTATTTCGCCTTAGGCTCCACCAACCGGGGGGTCCGCGTAGCGGGCCCCCGGAGGCTGGGTGAGAAGAGGCTGTACTAAAGAGAAGGGTGAAAATAGTGAGTCACGTGAACCTTCTTCATTCTAGGTGCAGAATAGATAGGAAGGTTGTGAAGCAGTGGCGCTCACTGCTTTTCGACTGAATAAAGATGGAAAAATTCCGTTGTTTTTTCTTTTTTCTGCTATATTCGCTGTTTAATGCCCCAATATTTTTCCAATCAACGCATTTTTTATCGTTTAATGAAGATGTGAGGTTGGTCTGATTTCTTCGTGGGTAACCAAATGGGAGGGTAGCACTCAGAAAGTTTTCACCTTTGAAATTTTGGACCTCCCTATTATATATGTTACCCCCCCCCCCCCCGAATATTTTAGAGCACATTTTTTTGTTAAAATTTGACTTATTTTGACCCTCCCTCCCTATGCCTTTGGACTCCATCTTTAAGCACCCCTACTAATTTTCAAAACCCTGCCCCACTATAATATATATATGATTATTAAAATTTAATTTGATGAATGCACTTATTTCTGTTTTAAAGATTACATATTTAGCATTATAGGTTTCGATTTTTAATTTTGTTTACAGATGTACTGTTTTTGAGTTTCCAGATATCTCCCAATGCAATAGTGAGACTGTAAGTATACGTAATATTTTTGAAATTTAGAATTGATATGTGCTTAAAACTTTTTACTTTTAGTGGAAAAGCTTTGACATTTAGTGTCCTGCGGGTTCACAGAGAAATATCATTTGATGTTTATTTCGACATACATCATGATATATATTCAATATTTATTTTGAAAATTTCATGATGTGATATTTTTTATACTGATTTTGTAACTTTGATATTAGCCATATAGAAATCATATTTATTAATCTTATTAATATTAATAAATTTATTATAAAAAATTTCAATTATTAAAAATTGTTAAAAAGTTACTGAATTATAATGAAATATTTTTATGCATCATTATTTTATACAATGTAATAATATATTACTTTTTTACTTCTTTACTTCTTGGTTAAAAATCAAAAGTGGTGTGCTGAACACATATAAGTTTTCTGTTCCTGTTTTATTTTAAAATTATATAATTTGGTAAAAGTTGGCAGCATAAATTTAAAAGTATAAAGTAGCAAAAAATAAAGTAACACAATTGTTATTAATAAAGATTTAAAAATACTTAAGAAATTTTATTTTTAAAATACTAAAATTTCTCCACTTTAAAAATGATTCTAAATGTCATTCATATTTAAATACCACTTAAAGTATGATCTTTTATATGAAATATATACAATATCTACATAAATAAAACAAAAAATGTGTGTTTATGTGTGTGTACTTTATACAAATCCACAGTTTATGTCGGATCTGGAAAAAATTTAGCAGGGAGATATTTGGGTACCTGGGAAGGAGCATAGGGTGGTTCTTGAGCGGGAAAAAAGTACCTATCCTTTCGAATTTCGAAAAAAGGACTTCAAAATGGCTTTTTCTACTTCAAAATGGCTCTATCTAGTGAAATACTTATCGGATCTTCTCGATCTTGGTCTCATTCGAAAGAACGCAGAAAAAAAAAAAAAAAAAAAAAAAAACCCTGTTAGAAAAGTTTTCTTCCAAAGGTTTTCAAAACCACTAATCGCTGTCTCCACCCTGAAAAAAGATACAGGCGTCTTTAAATTTGGAAATATGCATTTTAAATTGGATTTATAAAAATCGTCTGCACGAGCGTGAAAGAAATTAAATAGCGTAAAATAAATTATTGATAACAAAAAGGTGTTGCTATTTTGTTCTTGAACATAAACAAATAAATTATTGCTTTTGTTTTTCCTGTAGCGGGAATTCAAAACTTTTTTGACGATTGATTCATTTTTCGTACCGTGAAAAATGTCGACTTTAATCTAATCGGGACTTTTATAGACACGCTTTACTTGACATAAATTTTATTCTCAAGGTATACCAGGCAGAGCCGGGCCACGCAGCTAGTATATTAATAATGAAAGAAACATTAATGTTAAGTTGTTATTACAATAATATTGAATAAGAATAAGCAACACTATAGTTTGAGCGTACAATTACTACTTAAAGAATTTACTTTGTGTTGATTGAAAGTATTGTATGCAAGTTAAAATAGCACATACAAATCAAAATAGTATTTTTCGTTTTTTTTTTTTGAAAAATATCATGATATTTTCAAATCCTGGTGTCCTGTAAGGCATGCAACAAAGTATAGATACTAACTGAAGACAAATCGTTGTTTTCTTGAGCATGGTTTACTTCATCCAGTAAGGCTGATGCTGCAAAAATTTTGATAAGATCTGAACAATAAAATTTGTAGAGTATTTATTACTGCTGAATACCTCCTGATTAGACCAATTTTGTTTTGTTACTTTGATATTACTCATTAGCTGCAAGAATGCTAAAAGAAATAGGAATAAGATTTAGTATGAAGATTAAGGATTTGGTATTAAAGGCACAAAGGCATATGCTTCATTTGCCTGAAAGGCCCTGTATTTTTATTTATAAATGACACAACATTCCTCACAATAGTGTAATAATGAAAAAATAAATAAGTTTTATTCAAAACAGCATTGTAAAACAAGTTTCTGATTGCATAACTATTTTGCCCTTGCAACCTCATTATCTAAGTGTGAGGTTTAAAGTCTAATGATATTTTAAGAAAAGTTGCTAAATTTAGTGAGTTTCAGTAGGTAATGCAAAATATCTTTTGCATGATTTGTAGACAGACATCCAGCACATCCAAGTGGTGAAGTTGCAAGATCTATTTCATCCTAAGTCTGTGTAAATTTGGCACCTTTAAAAAATTTTTGTCTGATTTTAAGACCTTATATTTTGACGGGCGGCGGACAAGGGCACATTTTTTGTGTGTGAAATATGTCTCAAGATGCTCTATTGGTTGCTACCAATTAAAAAAAAAATCATTATTACACTATTCATGTGGATCCCTGGTCAAGATTAGAAAAGTGTCAGTGGTTCTGATGCAGTGATGAAAGCATGACAGTTTAACTCAATCTTTACCTTCACACAATCTCAAGTCTTCAACATTCCTGAGCATGAGTGATATATTTATGTCTAATATTTTCACCTCTTTTCTCAAATGCCTTATGTTACTTCACTGTTCACGTCCTCATTAAAATTTTACCAATAAGCTTGTTTCACTAAACCTTTAAAATTCAATTACAGTTCATTACTTAAACTGAATTTTATTTTCAGTTTCTTCAGATTTCCAAAACACTTAGTAAAAAGTGTTAATTTCAGTTGGGTGTTCGACATGCGACAATATTTTTCCATTTTTCTCATGGTTTTTCTTGTTATGCAATCACAATTAGGCAATTTCTTTTAGAACAGGTTATGCATTTTTAACTAAGCATTTAGCCATTAAATCTTTCCATCACTCAACAGTTATGCAGTTATCCTGTTCTTGAAGTATACATTAAATGAATGGAATATCTTATCACACGTAATAGGGTGATTCATTGTAACTTTTGCTCTTTGATTGGCATTATTTTAAGTCTCAATTCTGTACCTCAGAGCCAGACTATCGTAAGTCCAAAAATGACTATTTTCACTTTATTACTACATTGTACGTAGAATCTTTTCCCACATCGACTCATGAGAACATTAAAAAAAATTCCTTCACAATTATTCAGCAGCATTAAAAGAGAATGAATTCCATCCTTTGTATGCACCAGACAAACATTTTTGAGCTTTCCTGAAAAGTAATGAAAATAGATTTATGTTAGTCTGGCTCTTAGGTACAGAATTTATGTTTTTTAAAAATCTTAATCATATCTCTGCTGCATTATTCTGTCTTGTTTTTATTTTCAAAACAAAATTCTAATTATGTTTTCTTTTGCCTTCAGGTTAAACCTATTTGTTGTTCAACTTGCAGTGATACTCTTTTGGTTATTGTAAGTAAAAATATTTTATTTTGAAGCCAGTCTGAGTTTATAAGAGCAGAGGTGGCGCTAGGAAATGCCCGACAGGGAGGCACAGGTATAATTTAAAAATTTAGTCACGAAAATTAAGTTTCTTATAATATGCAGTTAATTTTAATTGAAGGGATGGGGTTCGGGACTCTCCATCATAAAATTTTTGAAGTCGAAGTAAAAGAATAGCAATTATAAGCATATTTGATAGCATTAGAAAAAAAGTTTGGTTTCGGTGACTCTCCTGCGAAAAATTCGAAATTGAGGTTTAAAAATAGTATTTTAAACGAGTTTGAATGATTGGGGTAGGAGCACTCCCCTGAAAATTTTTCAAAATTTAAACTCCAAAATGAAGAATTGTTTTCAGGAAATTATCGTGGATGGCGGAGGATATTGCTCAGAGAGACTCTCCTCGTGACTTTTTTGAAATTCAAGTCCTAAAAACGCTTTTTTAGACAATCTTTAATTATGTAGAGTGGCAATGGTGCACTACACTGGATATATATATATGTTTTTTTTTTTTTTTAGTTTTAAGTCTAAAAATCCCATTTGTTGGCAATTTTTGATAGAGATTGATTTTGATTTGAGTAGCAGAGTTTTATTACAGATTTCTTAATTGGAGAGGGACCACGTGTGGTACAATTTTTAATCGGAACCTCTTGTTAACAGTTTATATTTTTGAGAAATAAAGTGGCTTCTTATTTAAAAAAAAAAAGTACAGGGGCATCGTTTGATTCGGGACTCTTCCCCGAAATATTCTTAAGATTAACTCTTAAAAACGCAATTATTGGGGGCCTTTGACGACGATAGGGTAAGGGTTGTGGGACAGAGACTGTCTCCCAGAAATTATTCAAAATTGTCCCAAAAACAAAAATTTTATATCCTTTTTTGCGACAACGTTTTTGAAAATCTAGTTGGCTTTATTGGTTGTTGTTGTTTCTTGGGTGGGGGGGAGGAGTAATTTTAAAATTTCCTATTTCTTGATTTTTCCCCATTAAGAAAAACGAGAAGCCAACCCTTGTCAGCAAGTAATTGATATGTTTCTATGAACGGAATATTAGAATAGTGTAAGTTTAAAGGGGGAGGTGGCCCAGTGACCTAACTGATGAAAAATCGCTCAGATTGTCTCTCGGTGATGGCCCTGGTCAGCTGCCCCAATGAAGCATTAGCGATTTTTATTATTGTTATTATTTATTTATTTCAACTGCTGCTCGCAAAGGTTTCTATGATGTTACTTTTCCTTTCGGTTAAAAAACATTCGAAAATAATATTTCTTTAGTTAGAAGTTAGATTATAGGAAATCCATAACAAAGATTTAAAGAGCACATTTCCTATCTAAATTTCACTGAAAAAAAATTTTCTCATCTTAATTCATGTCTTTCTATACATTTTATTTATTTTTTAACACTGGGAAGGTTTTTCTCTTTTTTTTACATTGCAAAATGAGATTAACGACTCCTTACCTGGGAAACTGGCAGGGGATCGGGAGAACGACCTTGTGTTAAAGAGTTGCACAATAGTGTGATTCCATTTGTTTACCTATTTGCTTGAAATTCGAAAAACATTTAAAATTAATGTAGGTGCAATTAATTTTTTCTTTTAGATCAAATGTTATAAAAGCATTACAAACAACTAACAGCAGTTACATCTTGCTACTATTATTTAATAGATTAATGGAAAAATCATATAACGGTAATCTCATAATGTGACTGTTAATTAAAGCGTTTGCTACGATTTGTAGATATATGCTTCCCATTTATTGACATGTATTTTAAAATGAACACATGCATTTTAATGAAAAAAAAAAAAAAAAAAAGAAAATTAAAAGCAAACCGAAATAATTTCTGTTTGTTACCTTGTTGATGAAGGAAAACGTTTCAGTCTACCTATCATACGGTTCAAGGACAACAGGAGATCCATACCCAAAAAGCCCGATGATGGAGAGAAAGTCCAGCGGATACGAACAACGAACGACAGGAAAAAAATTCTTTCGACGAAAACGTCTTTCTTTCATATACTGCTTTTTCTACTTTTCTGAAGCCGAAGCCTTCGAGCTCCCGCCAAAAATCATCCCCCCCCCTCGACCGACAACACCTGTCATACAAATTAAAACTGTCTGACAATGCACATCATACAATAGTGATTGGTGATGCATTTTCCCCAACCCTGGATGCAATTCGCAATTCCGGAGTCCTGAGGGAGATAGACAGCCCCTTCAGCAGAGGGGGGGGATGTCTTTTCCTTTCTTCCACCCCTTCTCGGCAGTTGGTGGCAAAGGCCCTGAGAGAAACACGTGTCTAGCTCAGATTCTCAGAAAGTGACAATGACTTGCCACCCTGCTGGCGATTTGCGGGTGCGGACATCTGGTTAGAAAAAGAAAAGGGAAAATTTTCCTTTCCCACTTGAACAAAAATAACTTTCTCCAGCAGAACTTGCGTTCATTCAAAAGAGATACAATGGCAGCAACTCGATGGTAGAGTCCTGAAGGTTCTCATGTTCGAAATTAGTCTGGAATTGCATATTTTGTCAAATAATGAGAATATCTTAAGAAAAAATAAAGTTTTTTCAGTTGAATGATTTTATTGCAATAATTTTACTATTCTGTCGGAATCAGAAAAGTTTTCGGCACTTAGATTTCTGTGGGAAAATTTGATCGTCGGAAAAATTTTCCCGACGAAGTTAGAAATTTTCCCCGATGGGGGGGGGGGGGGCAAGACGTTTCCTACAGGGGGGCAATTGCCCCTCCCTGCCCTATAGCTAGCGCCGCTACTGTATAAGTAAAGAAATTTTCAGCATTTTGCTTGTGTTATATTTTAGCATTTTAAGTACTTATTAAGAAATTTAACTTTCATTTTTTCTACTCAATATATTTATAACGAATTTATCTTTTATAGAGTGACACAATTGGAAGATTTTATTTATATAATTTGCCACATGTGCATCTCTACTACATAATTCAAAATAGCAACTCAAGCATTCCCTCAAAAATTTCTCTAAATGCTATGTCTAAGTAAGTAAAAGCAATTCTTTTATAGGCTTGTTCAATATGTGAAAAGTAGGGAGCAATTATCCCCATTTATTTCAATTGTTAATTATTTTTTTTCATATTGTTGCTTCCTTGCTTTTTTTTTTTTTTCATTTACATTTATTATACAGAGACCTCTTACTTTTTTTGAGGTGTCATTTTTGTTAGCGATTCTGTAATGCCCTATTAGCTAATTCATCAATCATACATGCACACACTTCACAGCAAAAAAAAAAAAAAAAAAAAAAAAAATAGAAATTTAAGAATAATAACTATTACCATCATTTTGATTTTCATTATTATTGATAGAATTGAAACTAAAGAAAATTATAGATTGGATAGTTTTGATTCAAGTATAATTAGATGCATAGTTATAAACTAAATTCATGATCATTTAAATTTCCTATTACGAATTTATGCAGTTAATTTTTAAGAAAAGAGTTATTTGATGCAAAATTTTTGTCCTGTAACATATAAAAAGTGTAGCCTTAAATTTGTCAGTTTTATTTAATTTTTGTTTCGCAAAATGAAGTGCAAACTTTTAATTTCTACTGCATTACAGGAAAAATAAATGCAATACCTTATTTATTTTATTCAGTTGTACATTTTAAGGTAAATCTTTAAACATATGAAACTAAGTGTTTATGCATGTGAGCATGTAAATTTGCGGTCTTTAATCCTTCAAATTTTTGATAACTAACTAAATCAATTAATAATTCATTTCTTTAATCTTACTTTTTTACACTATGAAAGCGATGAAGTTTCTACTCAACATATAACAATGTGTATGTTTTGTTTCAGCATATTGGCTTCTATCAATATTTATGGTGAGATTACTTTTCACAATATTCCAGATTATTGGACTATATCAAAGAATTATGACAGCGATTTTTCTGCTCCTCAGTTTCAAACAAAAGAAAGTGATATACGCAATAAGAATCCTCACATTTTGAATTCATCAGATTATGATACACTAAATGAATTTGGTAAATACAAATTATCAGATGTGCACAACCATCAAAATGCTAAGCCATATCATGATCTGTATTCCGAAGCCTCACTTGTTGACCACCATAAGAGATCTGAAATCATTACTTCAAAGGGACATGATGCAGATGATATGGAAGATAATTTTAATTCTAACATACCACATAGTGATTTGACAGGAAATAGCATAAAGAAGTTATCAAAATTTTCTCGTAAATCAGAAAGAATAGGTTTCAACTTTGGAGAAACAATCGAAACAGACACTTTTTCATTGACAAAACGAAAAATGAATGAAAAGAAAAAGGTTTATAACATTACTCCTGTTTTGTCGAAGCCTATAGAGTTTGATAGAAGATGTGCTTGGGATGTAAAGTGGGCATCAGTAAGTGTTTTTTAAAGTTATTAATATAATAAATCAATTCAAAGTAGAATTTAATGCATATGTTTATGTGTATATGTATATCTTTGTCTGTTTTTCCATATGTGCGTACGTGTGTGTATATATATATATATATATATATATATATATATATGTAGATATATATTAGAGATGGGCCGAAACTTCGGCAAGGCCAAAGCAAGAGATGTGCTTCGGCCACTTCGGTCGCTTCAGCCTATAATAATTTATGTTTTAAGTTTTCATTTTATAACTAGAATTTCATAAAATATTGTACTTAAGCAAAACACCAATATACTAAAATATATACTATACAATGTTATACAGTACACTAAAACACAGAAGAAAATCATATTTAAATCAACTTATTGTGTGTATTGAAGCCTTGGAATCTGAAACTGTTCAGTAATTAACAGTATATTATATTTAACTTGAAAATTCTTATGAAATAAATATAATTAAATTACATTTAGTTAGCAATTGTATATGAACAACTTTAGTTGCTTTAAAATAAAGCCAGGTTTTAACATTTACCCGACTAGGATTTTTTTAAAGTCACGTTTTATGTAATAAAGTTGTAGGTATACAATTTTAGTTGTTCTTAAATTTATTAATATGTAACAAAATTTACCCCCTTTTCTATATATTGATTATAAATTGGCCTGCGAGTTTTATATACATACAGCCAGACCTGTCTATCTCGAAACCTGTGTATCTTGAAAAACTGGCTATCTTAATTTTTTTAATTTTCCCAACAATGATGAATAATTTCTCTGGTTTTTTCCCCTGTTTTTCTCAAATGCTTCATCTGTAAAACCTGCATTTCTCAAAGTTCGAAATTCGCTGCTACGGAAATTAAAAGTACGACCATGTTTTCTTTTCACTGTTTAAAGGTCTAAAGTGGGCAAGAGATTAGCTATAAATGGGATGGAATAATGGGGGATAATGCTCAGTCACAGGCCGGGGGAGGAGGGCAAAGCTACAGAAGGCATGCACAGTAGGGTGGTGCGAAAAATAAAAAAAATTTCAGATCAACTTCTTATAGCTGCCAAAAGTTGTCTTTGGTGATAGTTAGCTTTTGTGCAAATTTTGAGAAAAATCGGTTAATATCTTCAGAGGGCGCTGCAATTGCAAAGTTTTACCATAGCTTTTATAGGGATTTTATGGTTAAAATATGAAAAAAAAAATGCCATTAGATAATCTCATTGCATTTTTTTTTACTCATAAGGTATATTCATGCATTCAAAGCATATAAAATAACTCACAAAAATTATTTTATATGATATATTTATATTTCAAGCATCTTAAAAAAGAAACAAAACAGTGAAAAATAGCGATTTTTAGGACAATATTAAGTGAAAACTGAATTTTTTTTTTACAAAATGTGACTTCAAAAGTATGAACCTGCAAACATATGATAACATTAAACAGCATTCTTAAAAAATAAATGAAATATGTTTTTAAAAATATGTACAAATTGTACAAAACGTACATGATACGAAAATTTTATGTGTCACAGTTTGAGCTTTCACAAAAATATTTTTTATTTTCAAAGAAAGGCAGTTCCTTTCGAGCCTTTAAATGTGCACAAACGAAACCATCCCTCGTTTTTATTCCACTTATGGTCAGTGATGCATCCGTCACCAACTTTACGCTGGATTCCACGGATTGAGTATCACAAGTAAATGTTCACATGTTTCGAAGAAAATGGGGAACATCTCCGGTTTTCAAGTCATGTAGCTTGTCTTTGGATGGTATCATTGTTATGGGAGGTTCTGTTATTAGCAAAGGTGGCTAAATATAACGTCTTAAAACATTTTTAATGGGCCATTGCAGTGGTTAATGTGTCAGCTTCATGGCAGAGAATTGCTTCTTCTCCACTAAGTAGAATACTCATATGGATGAACAACTGGTCCTCGTGGGTTCAGTAGCTTTATGGGCAAAATGTTGACAGGCTGCGAATCCCTAACTATAGTGAAATATGAGGCAGTTGAGCACAATATGCAAAACATGCGAACTATTGACCGAGCTGACCTAAGAACAGAACAGAAATATTTACTGGAAATATTTGAAGCCGTTATTAGTGCCAACCGCTCCATAGATCTTTCTGAAACAGTACCTAGTTCCGGGAGTAAATCTAGATGGCTCATGACAGTCAAGCAAATTTGCGCTTGAACATCGGCACAGAATATCAGACAGCAAACTTAAAAATGCTAGTTTCAGTCATTGTTAAATGTACACATTGTTGGTTTCTCATTAATTACAACTCATCATGCAAGGATGATGCACGAAACTTGTGGCAAGTTATTCTACCAGTCGCATTAGTTACCAGACGCCCTGTTACATGTCTTTGAGCCAGTTATTCAGAGAATAGCTTATATATATATATATATATATATATATATATATATATATATACTGAAAAATATTTGCTGGCAATGTTAAATGATGATCGAAGGCATGTACGGCAATCAGTTGCTCGTCAAATTTTAAGAGTAAGAAACACCAATTCTCTGTATAGTAATGACATCCACACTTTTATCATTTTTGAGATTAACTTTTCTTCCGACTATGCAGACTTGATAAATTAGCAGTTTGAAAACGTGCTTATAACAAAACCTCCTGTAATAATGATGCCATCAGAAGACAAGCTACACGGTGAAAACCGGAGATGTTCCCCGTTTACTTTGAAACATGTGGACATTTATTTGTCATATTCAATCCGTGGAACACAGCATCAAGTTGGTGACGGATGCATTACTGACCATATGTGAAATAGAAACGAGGGATGGTTTCGTTCGTGCTCGGTTAAAGGCCCTTTCTTTAAAAATAAAAAAGATATTTTGTGAAAGCTTAAATTGTGACAAATAAAATTTTTGTATCATGTACGTTTTGTACAATTTGTACACATTTTTAAAAACATATTTCATTTGTTTTTAAGTAATGATATTTAATGTTGTCATATGTTTGTAGTTTCATAATTTTTATGTCACATTTTGTAAAAAAAATTCAGTTTTTACTTAATATTGTCCTAAAAATCACTATTTTTCACTGTTTTGTTTCTTTTTAAGATGTTTGAAATATAAATATATCATAGAAAATACTTTTTGTGAGTTATTTTATATGCTTTGAATGCATGAATATATCTTATGAGTAAAAGAATGCAATGAGATTAGCTAACGGCATTGTTTTTCATATTTGAACCATAAAATCCCTGTAAAAGCTATAGTAAAACTTTGCGATCGCAGCGCCCCCTGAAGATATTAACCGATTTTTCTCAAAATTTACACAAAAGCTTACTATCACCAAAGACAACTTTTCGCAACTATTAGAAGCTGATCTGAAAAAATTTTTATTTTTCGCCCCACCCTAATGCACAGTAGGGTATGTCATAAAAGTAAAAGTTTTTTTTTTTTTGTCGATTTGGTACACACACTTTCCTATATGTTCACTAATTTTGAGTTTATTGGTACAAAAAAAAGTTTTTGGAAAGCAATTTTAGCTACCGGGAAAATGCAATTTACATAAAACTCCGGCGTTTTTTTTCAAAAATTTCACTACTTTCAGGCTGAATACGCAATATAGCTGCGGAAATTTTTTTAAATATTTTTCGGTTAACTTAAATACATGATTTTAACTCTAATGAACGTACTTTCGTTATAAAAAATGCAGTTAAATATGCATTTCGTTTCTTTTTGTTTTTAAAAAGAGCAGAAGCTATCGGCAATCGCTCCTACTGAAGCGGGTTACGCTTCTGGTCAATTGACACCGCTGTCTTCAGGCAGTCAGCTGTTCAATGGAAAATGCCACCTGCAATTGGGGAAGTGACCCCCCATTTTACTCATTACCCCCCTCCCCCCAAGATAACTTTTGTCCAGCGGACGCGTTTTGACTAAAATGTCTCTCATCCTGCCTAAGATTTTTATACCAATTGTGCTTTCCGACAAAAAGCAGATTGATAGTCTCTTTTTTGTATTATTAAAGGATGGATTGATTTCTACTGGAAAGCGAAAGGCACTAACAATTTTAAACATCTAAGAAGTCGGACTTACAGCTTGACTTTCCCGAAAGCTAGTACCGTTTTGTAATATTATGAGGTAAGGCAGGCCATCTCGGTGAAGATAAAAAATCTCATGTGCGATAGCAAAAAGGTGTTTTGTGCCAAAGAGCATGTTATGATGCACCCAAGAGCAGAGGAGAGTTCCAATATCGCAAGAAGTAAGATTACTGTCATTTTTGTCGATAGCATGAAGCACAGCACTCTAACTCTTAGTCACGATGAGAACACTGGTAGCTTTCGAAAAAGCATCATCAAAGAAAGTCATATGACCATAACAGAAGAGCGTAGAGATTGCTACCTCACTTATTATACACCAGAAGAAGACAACAAAGGAAAAACTGTCTGAGCAATGTGAAATAGGATTATATGACTGGTTGAAGGACATAGGTATAGACATTTGCCTTTAACTAACTAGCAGTGATACATCCAATGAAATGTCTGGCTGGAAAGGTGGCATGCTGCATTACACCGAAGAACTCTTCCGTTACAGACTTTTTAGAACTTTCTTTCTGCTGGCTTCACATCAACGAGCAGATATTAAGTCATATAGTTGCAAAACTTGACGAGCCAGCTTCTCCAGAAAAGGACTGGATTGGTACTGTAGGTAAACTCTTTTCCCAAGTAGAGTTTCTTGAGAAAAAAAAAAAGTTTCCTGTATTAAAAATAGGTCCTTTTGGGCTCTTCCAGAATATTTACTTATTGCTCTTCTTTGCTCTGAGGACTAAAGTAAAAACGCCTTTGCATTTGACAAAATAGTATCAATTAGGGCTGGAAATAGTTCCGCCATCAGTAAGGGTCAATGCTTTTGACTTAACGGAACTGATTGACTGACTAGCAACAATTTCGTCAATATTAACCCTACACTGCATGGTGTTGCCAATTGGCTACATGGGTAATTTGTCCTTCTTATGAATAGTAGAATGCAGTCATAAGGCAATTCAATGAATAAAAAGCAAGTATTGGGTATACTTAAAGCAATTATCACCATTTATCCTCTATAAATGGCAGCACTGGTCTGTTACATGCTCTTAAATGAATCCATATGGATAGCTTTTAAAATCACTCAAACTACCATGTTTTAATATTATTTTTTACAATGAAATATTTTTCTTCGTCTTTTAAAAAAATAACATGAATAAAATAAGCATTTATCTTTCGTTTAAGATGCGTTTTACATCAAAATAATTATTTGGAACAAATCTAGGACATAATACACGTCTGTAGCCATTTGGCAACATTATGCAGTAAGCATCCAGAGAACACTTCGATTCATCTCTATAGTTCATAAAGTATGTGCTTTGTTTATGTTTCGCGCTAGCTTCTTTCTCTTTTTGGAAGGTATAATATAATCATGCGGACCCAAAAGTGGTACTTTCGGCTGTTCTACCGTTTATAAGACCTCGCAACTATCAATGCTTAGTTGATGTTCAACAGAGTGAACAAACAAAAAATCAATAGGGAAAAGCCTTTAAAACGTGTTCATTTTAGATTTCAGTTGGCACAAACGTTGTGCTTACACGGACAAGTAAAGTCATTAATAATTTTAAAATATAGTTTTGAAAAAAAA